>CM047883.1:10351533-10423129 GCA_026212405.1 Petrea volubilis
TGGTATCCATAATCAGGTCACATTATTAGGAGAATATACTTACAAAATATTATTGTCTTTAAAGAATATTTTCCAATATGAAATCGTTGTCTTAGCCTCTCAATCGTATTCAAACGTGTATATATGTACATATGTATAATTATAAAAAAAAAAAATCTATATTTGCGTCATCGCGTGGACGTAGATGACACGGCATATAATATGTTTCCTTACATCTGTTTCAATTTTAATAATAAAATTTCATAGTATGCATTTACGTGAGTGTATCATTGATATTATATATACACACAAACATGCTATTAATTGTGGAGATATTATGAGAATAACAATATGTTTAACTATTTGTTTGTTATATATACAATATCATACCTCATAAGTATCTATCGTATAAATTTATTTATATTAAATAAATAAACAAAATATATATATATATGAAATTTAAACTGTGGGAATATGGGGCAAATTTCCACGTTTTAAGACTAAAACTAGAGACCCACTCCGTAACCATTTAGTGCACTAAAGCCCGCCCCTAGTGGGGAGCATTCAGCGTCGTTGCCATCCCTACAATTTACAAAGCTCCTCCATCTTATTTATCCAAATATTTTATAAACTTATTTTAAAAATAAATTTTAATATTTTATAAAATATCTGATAAGATTTACACTATAGGAATCACTACTAGAAAGATATTATTTAGCTACGGAAAAAATCTGTAGCTAAAAGTGGCTTGATTAAATTTAACTATGAATTTCTGGTGATGGAAAAATTCATTGCTGTTTAGTAACGAAATCAAACTATGTAGATTTGTGGCTAAGTTGGCCACAAAAAATCTGTCACTAAATTCGAATATTTAACCATAAAAAATACATCGCCGTGAATATATTATTTATTAAAATTTTTAATCACCCCTACCCAACCCCGCCCTACTTGGAGCCACACACACAGCCACCCCAGCCCCGCTCCACACACCCCAACAGCCCGCTTGAGCCACCCAAGATAATGTTGGGTGGCAAAAAATTTTCGGTGCATGGCAAGGTTCAAACGTCGTCATGTGCAAGCACCAAGTGGAGTGCCGCCACTAGGCCATTCACAATTACTTTATTTGTGTGATTGATTTTTTATGCCTAATATATATTTGTGCAACATTTTTAATTCAAACTATATGAATATATTTTATTAATTTTATCAATATTTGTAATTTTCTAATCTAATAAGTTTATTAAGTTTTAATTTATAATTTTTACTAATTTTATAATTTATTAATTTTACTATTGTTTGTAATTTATTAATCAATTAGTTTTTAAAAAAATTTACTTTTAGCAAAGGATTTCTTAGCCACGGATTTATTTCTTTGATATTTTAACTACGAAAAAAATATGTAGCTAGAAGTTAAAATTAAAATTTTTTATGTTTGACCTTGTCGGAGCTTGAAGATTGTTATCAATTACTTCAACTCAATGAATACAATTTAGAAAAAAATTTCGTTATAGATGAAATCTTCAATTTATTTATTTAAATTAGTTTAATTGACCAAATTAAATCATTCAAATCTAAAACCAATGCCGTCAGCAAAGAATAGCTTCAAAATTTGGCAACTGAGCAATTGGCACATTTAATTACATGACAATCAAATTATATATTCAATTGAATATAGAAAATTGGTATATTAAATGAGAAATTCACTTTGCTTAGCCTTTTAGAGAACGAATCACTTATTTGATAAAATAAACCTAAATATGTGATCTATACGTTTAAATTATTTTAAAAATTAAATTTATACAGTCTTTTCATTATGTATAATCGATAAATTAAATTAATTGATTTGGTATATTTGATATATTTAACAAAAAATTAGTTTGATTATACTTTTAGAGAACGATTCACTAATTTGATAAAATAAACCCAAATATTTGACTTATACATTTAAATTGATTTGAACTATAAAGTCTTTTCATTATGTATAATCGACCCATTAACTTAATTGATTTGGTATACTTGATATATTTAACAAAAAATTAGTTTGATTAGCTATTCAAGGAATAGATCAATAATTCGATAAAGAAAATTGTTATTAGCACTCCAAAATTTGTTATTGACACTCTATTCTTAATTTGGTTTTGAAAATTTGACTAAAATGCCCATTTATTTTAATATATGATTTTATATATTTTACTCTCTCAACTAATATTTTTTATGTCTCATTCACTCCACAAAATTATGAAATACGTTACTTATGATATCCATTTAAAATATTAGTCAAAATTGATTTCATACCATAGCATTCTAAATGCAACTTCAAATTCTTTATTAATTATAGAATTAATTTTAATTTTAATTTTAAAAAATAATTGACAGCTTAGTAAATTGATATAAAACTAAATTAACAAGTTATTGTAATAGTACTTAAGACTACATACAAAAATTACTCTAGTTCTTTAACTTAATAATTTTATTAAGTATAAATTCTAAATAAAGTTTGACTATTTTGAATAAATGTGGATAAATATTTTTTAACTATAATTTAAAAATATTTTTATATTAACTTAAATTATGATGTATGTAAATAAGTGTAAATTCTTTAAAACAAATAAAGAGTTTACCAATTTGTTATAGAAAAAAAATATGCCAGTTTAATTAATTAATGAAAATATAATTATTCATATAAATTTAAAGGAGTTTGAAGATTACTTTTAATTGAAAAGTTAATAACTTAGTTTTTTGTTAAAACATATTTAAAATTAAATTTAAATTATAAATCTATATAAATACTATATGAACTATTTATATATACACACACTTTTGTACAGATGTAATGGCATATTTATCGAAATCCATGATTCTTTCTTTCCTTTTTTTTGGGGGGGGGGGTATGAATGTTACATATATTTCTCTATAGAGGCATGAAATGATATATTGAATATAATCGAATGGTTTAAAGTGTATTTAATCCTATTTTAAAATTAATGGGTATTTTAGTCAGTTTTTAAATAGGGCAAATTACACTGACCACTCCTAAAATTAGGCTAATTTACGATAAATCCCCTGTTGTTTCAAAAATTACCAAAAACGTCATAAGGTTATACCATATTACAATTAGCACATAGCCTTAGGTTAACTTATTTTCCTTCTTGAAAATATTACACCGACCACCCCTAACCCCTGGGGTCAGGCTAATTTACAAGAAACCCCTATAGTTTAAAAAATTACCAACCCTCCCCCCCCCCCAAAGTTATATCCATATTACAACTAGTACCTACCATTTGGTTGACTTATTTCAAGGTGGAAATGTAAAGTTGATAGGTATGCCTTTGAGGTGGATTTTGTTATATATTCTCAAAATAAGAACTAGTTCATTGTAATTTAATAAATCAACAGGGGCTTTATTGTAAGAGTTCAAATTACATTTTCATATTTAACCCTTCAAAGTCGATCCTGACGCTTGTCGAACACCATTCTTCCATCGTCTTCCATCAGGCATATTGAATAACCACTTCATCATATTTATTTTGGGAGGTGAAATCGGCTCCACATGCCGGTGATCACACGCCAATTTCACCGCCCAAAATAAATATGATGAAGTGGTCATTCAATATGCCGGTGATGTCATAATTATGTAATAAATAATAATTAATATATAAAATATGTTAAAATAAAAAAAAATAAGTCCACATAATGAAAATCTTCAAGTATAATATGAATTAAAATGTTTTTAAATAAAAATATATGCGCTTAATTTTCTAATTTAAACTTGAAGAGAAAGAAAACATAATTAATAAAATATATGTGAAAAAGGAAGTCATATGTAATTTTCACTATCAACAAAATTTGATGTACAAACTACTCATTTAAAAAAAAAACATATAATTTTCTTCTATTTATTGTAAATCAATATGTAACTATTCAACAAAAAGTAAAAAAAAAAAAGAATTTGAGAATTTAAGGTTTCAATTAATTTAATTTATACACACATAATAATTAAATTATCACTTGAGTATTGTTTTAGTGGCATATTTCTTTCTTTCATGTGAGAGGTCATAGATTCAATCCTATTTTTTTAAAATTTGTTTGTATTTTCAAAATATTTAAGAACTGGCCGGTTTGCATGACCCGGTACCGGGTCAACCAGCTCACCAGTTCAACCGATGGTTTTCACAGGTTTTGCAAAAGTAGAGCGGTTTTTGCACTCCATCGATTTTATGGGATGAACCGAGCCGTTTTAAGGGCCGGGTGACAGTTCAATCATTTCAACCGGCCAGTCCGGGTTGGGTTTCAAAACATTGGCTTAAATTGATTGTGGGCCATTGCCTATTTCACTTAATAGAAAAATAAATTTAGTAATTTGCAGTAGGTGAAATAAAAGAACATATATAAATTTTTAAAAATATAAAATCACAGGAACTAGCAACGGAAAAATTCATTGCTAATTAATTTTTTTGGTCAAAATCTTTGTTTCCATGGCTAAATCCATTGCTAAAATCCGTTGCTAATTTGCGGATTTCCAGTAGTGAATGTCATCCCATTTAGTGACAAATCAATCCATTATAAATTCAGTATTTTTGCAGGATTTTGTCTATAATAAAGCCATTAGTAAGGTTTGTCTCTAATTATTTGTGATTTTAGTTCAGTTTATATCAAATTCTATCACTAATCCATCATCGGTACCTTAAATGTGTATCAGAATCTTCATGTCAAAAATTTTCACTAGTCAATGGAGCATTTTTTGTAGTATTGAAAACTAGTAAATTATTTCAACTAAACTTAACCAGCCACCTTTTAAGTTTTAAGCAAATGTGGAAATCAGAGTTCGTATCAAGATAGTGAAAGATGCTTGTCAGATTCCTTGAGGAGTTGCATGAAAATTACATAAATTGTTTTACAATATAATATGGTAATAATACCATTAATAAATTTACGAATATCATTATTGTGATAGAGAATTTCAGTAAAGAGAAACAATGCATTCCATTTTATTTATTTATTGGGGTTGGGGGGGGGGGGTGTTATTCTATGTATATCATCTCACCAAAAAGTTTGAAAAATGTACAACAATATCCTTTTAGATACTCAACAAGTAACCCGAGTGTAGAAAAATTTCATAAATAAGACATTATGAAATCTAGAAAATTCTAGCACTGACCCAACCCAATCTAATCAATATTAATTGCGTAGTTGATTGTATTACACATATCATGTTGATGAACCCATATCCGACTCCACCCGGTGGCCTCACCCGCGAGGTATTGTCCCGCCTGCGTGGTCATTATTCCTGCTTAGCAAGATTCCACGGGGGGTTTTGTCCCAAAAGGGCCCTCGCTAAGTGGGAGAGGCTTTGGCGCTTTTAAGGCCACTAAGAACCTCGTCTCCACTCGATATGGGACGGATTACGACCTCATCATAAACCCCCCAGACGAGGGGCTTGGGAACCATTCGATTCCCACAGACGACGCCATATGATGAACCCATATCCGATCTCCACCCGGTGGCCTCACCTGCGAGGTATTGTCCCGCCTGCGTGGTCATTATTCCTGCTTAGCAGGATTCCACAGGGGGTTTTGTCCCAAAAGGGCCCTCACTAAGTGGGAGACGCTTTGGCGCTTTTAAGGCCACCAAGCACCTCGTCTCCACTCAATGTGGGACGGATTACGACCTCATCACAGGTTATGAATTTATAATTTAAAGAGAGTTATCAATTATTTAATATGTGCAATATACTTTCAATGTAATTTGTTAAATTTGAACAAATCAAGTTTGCATGGGGGGCAAAGATAAAACAAAAAAAAGAAAAGAAGTTCAGGTAAAAATTTTCCAACACACGTGACTATAGTAGCCCGACCCAAGAAATTTAAGAGATTGTCTCTTAACCAAAAGGTCCAAAACAGTGCATGCATGCTCTAAAAATACAAGAAGTGTGTTGCAGTTGGCGCAAAGTAAATGCATTGTTTTCTAGGTATCCATTTCCTTCTATTTCACTCTCTCCCACTGTTCCTCTAGTTTAACTTATCTTTTTCCCTAATGTTTGTTTGATCATCTAATTTTGAATCGAGTCAATATCAAATGCAGTTCAACAGTTGCAAGAATCAAGCATGAAGATCCAAGCATTGAAAACCATATGCTTTTTCGTGTTTCTCCTAGCTAGTGCAACTTCATCATCTGCGAATACATGTCCCTTTACCTATTTATACCATGTTGGAGATGGAGTGACAGACATTGGAAACTTAATTAAAGTTCTCCCATTGGGGCCTTATCTTCCGCCTGCACATCTACCTTATGGTATAACCACTCCCGGTTATCCTACTGGCCGTTGGTCTGATGGTCTAATTGGCTTTTATTTTGCAGGTACGAGATTTAATTCAATGCATGCGTGAGATATATCACCATGCATTTTTTTTGTTTTGGTATAAATTATACTTTTAACCCCTAAATTATGTCCTTTGTCATATTTATGTTACCCCGACCCTAGCTAATTAACTACAAAACTTAGCGAATTAACCCCGACCCTAGCTAATTAACTTCAAAATGTAGCGAACTAGCCCCTAAATTTATAGTTATTAGGGGCCGATTTGCTAAGGGTTTTTTCACCATTATTATAAGGAAGCTGATTTATTACTTTTTAAATATATAAATGCAATATAAAATATAGTTCAGGGGTGCAAAGAAAAAAAGAGAGAAAACATCCTTTTTAGCCAAAAATTCCTACGGTTATTTTATTTTCTTTGAATGTTAAGGCCCATCTATGGAGTTCTTTACACAATTGGCTTCCTGCGATTGCATATGCCTTCTATGTTTTCAAGCAGCCTCAAGTTCTCCTCCCCCCCCCCCCCACCTCTCCCCCGGTAAAATATTAGGCTTTAGAAAGGAAAAAGAAGATGCATAAATTGTTAGGTTTTGTAAAATTGAGGAGAAATGTCCATATTATCCTTAATAAATCAAACAAAAAGTTGAAAATACCGTTAAGAAACGCACGCATACAACATGTATAAAAAAATGGATTGAATATTCACTTAGATTCAGCCGAAAACATGCTGGGGGGTATTTGTGTACAACCTTAAAAGGTTATGGGATAGCGCCACTCAAACACAAACATTAGAGGATGAAGTGCAATTGATCCCAAACGTTGGGAATTGGCCTTAATTTACCCAAAAAAAAAAGGAATACCTTTAATATTTATAAATATTCGATCACCAAATGAAAAAATTTGACACCACCCCTAAATAAACCCTTTATATTGTTTGTATTTGCAACTTTCAATTTTGGTGATGAGATATGCATCGAAATAATTTGCATCTACTGATTTCGGCTTGCCAAACATTGTACCTTATTTGTCATGGGACATTTCTACCACCAGCGATGGAGTTGTATTTTCAGTGGCTAGAAGCACAGTGCTTGATCATGAGTTTTACGAAGCCAGGGGCATTCAGATTCCACCCTTTGCCATTCCACTTAAGGGTTAAATGGAATGGTTTAGAACATATCTCAAAACCATTTGCTCAACACCAGAAGGTTAATTAATTTGTCATATAGTAGCAACATTAATTGAATACCATTATTTGGACAAAAGTATAAGGCCTTTATATAGCTTTATGTTGGTTGATTATTTGATGGGGTTCAATTTTATTGCCTCAGAATGTGCTGCTAGGCTTGCAAACTCTCTTTCTTTGGTGATGTTGAAGCCAATGACATTGGCTACGCACTGACCCAGGGCAAATCCATTGAAGAAGTTGAAACTTATGTGCCACTCATAGTTAATGCACAAATCAGTTATGCAAGAGTAATTATCAAACACTAATTTATTGAACTATTTTAAATTTGTGCTTTGAATTTCTCAATTTTGAAGTTTAATTATATCTAGATGGATCATTACAAGAAAGCACCCCCTACACTAATGAAAAATTTGTGACAAAGAGATTTTGTCACAAATTTAAGGTAATTGTAATGAATTTAATGATAGAATTCAATATAAACAAAATTAAAGAAACAATTAGTGACATGACAATTACTTACGAAGTTGTTATGCACGAAACCCATCAAAGAAACTAAATTAATAGTATATTAATTTGTCGTTGAAAGGTATGCATTCTTGTAATGGATACTTTTGAATAGCACAAATCATCATGCTTATGCGCGCGAGTGTGATTTTTATCCTTTTAATATCCTTATATTCTTTGCGTTTTCATTTTTTGAATCTTTACTTCAATAACAACTATGCTTTATTTATAACTCGACGTAGGAGTTGATGAGCATGGGTGAAACTAAAATAATAATTCCTCCAAGTGGGCCCCTTGGTTGCGCTCCCTATGTCTTAACTGCATTGTAAACTGGTGACCCTACAAATTATGATGAGATAGGATGTTTAAAAAGTGTGAACAATTTTATCATAACAAAAAACAATGTGCTTGACCAAGCTATTAAAGCTCTCCGAGATGAATTGCCCAATCTCTTCTTAGGTACTACCGACTTTTACAGTGGTGTGAAACAAATTATAACTGAAGCCGCTACAGGCAAGTGATCTTCCATTTTTCTTTTGATTTCCTAGGTTAATTAGTATCTTTTTGAATAGTTAGATCTAAAAGGAATTATGTTTTATACAATATTGTACTAGGCCCTCATGGGGAATTGGCACTGAAAAGCTGTTGCGGAATTGGAGGAAATTATAACTACGATAGCCAGAGGCTTTGTGGACAACAAGGAGTGCCGGTTTGCGATAACCCTAATGAATCCGTCTATTGGGATGGCATACACTTCACACAAGACATGTTCTACCGAATGGAGCACCTTCTTGTTCAGCCAGCTCTTCAGGATCTCAACTGCACAATAACATTAAGTGCTTTCATGTGAACAAATAACATGTTTGGTGCTCAATATACAAGACAATAACTATAATGAAATAATAAAGCTACTGACAATAAGTGTTGATGGCATCTTGTTAATCAACAGTTGTCTTACAATGAGAAGTGTATCGATATGATTTACTCTCCTAAATAAAAGTTTTATATTTATATATTATAAGTGTGTTTTTTGGTGTGTGTTTAGGATTTAAAATCAGTGATGAGAATCGGAATACAACATCTAAGGATCCGTTGCAAGTACCCGTTGGACCAATTACAACGGCCCGAGCCAAGAAATTTAAAGAAGCACTCAATGGACTTATTCAAGACTTATGGGTTGATTCAAAGTGCAAGATGGACTCAAATGAAAACTTGGGGCTGCTCAACTTAATTCAAGCTAGTGATGGGCCTTTCTCAAGCATGAATTAAAGGGCAAGACTGATAGCATTAATTTCAGCGTGATTTAGAGGACAAATAGAGAACTTTCCTTTTTCTAATTTTGGCAAATTTACAGCTCTAATTTCCTTTCCTTTATATGTGTGATTGGCTGATTATAAAGCCACCAGAATTGTGGAAGTTTCCTTTTCCATTTAAGGCATGTTATTTAGGGCTTCATTAGGGTTTATTATTTTTGGTAAAAACCAAAAAAACGTTTTGTATGTTCAGCCTATATTAAGGCTGCGGCTGCAATGTAAAAAAAAACAACATACGTTTTATCAAAATTGAGAGTTTTCTCTTTGGTTCTTTACGAACTATCGAACTTATCAAGACTTTGTTCTTGTGGCGTTCAAACACCGACTTATGCAACGAATTTCCATCACCGTTGGTGGCGTCTACAACATACCAAGGTTCGTGCTTTCACTAAAACATCGGGTTGAGGATTCCTTTCCAAGGTTCGTGTTTTGTGTGAGGTATTGGGTTGCGGTTTTCCCCCACTTTCGAAACCTGAGTGCAGAACGGTCCTAGGGTCTAATATCGTTGTCGAGTCTCGTTGCTCTAGCGTGGCTGGTGAGGTTCGCATCAATCAGGATCTAAGGTTGAGAGAATGAGGCAGTGTTAATGGTAGGACATTTTTGAGTATATTACAATTTGCTATCTTCGATTTCTTTTTTCTTTTTGTCCAAAAACATACAAATAAGTAGGATCTTTTTTGCACGAGAGACCATTACTTCAGGGGTTTCCAATAATATACGAATTAATGTCAGGGTGTTGTGTAGAAAACCTCAAGCGTAATAATAGATGTAATTTTCCCTAAAATATTAACATTTATTTAAACTAACTCAGAATATTCAAATGAAAACTAGAGATAAAGATTTCGAAAAAAAAGAAACAAAAAATAGTGCATAAATAAATAGTCAAAGGAAGAAAAAAAATTATAATATCAAATCAACTAATACAATACGGAAAAAAAAAACTAAAACCAAGAAGAAAAAAACAATAGAACATAAAGTGGCCTGAATTCGAACAGATAAAAAGAAGAAAAGCTAAAAAAGCTATCATCCAAGACTACAAGCGCAACCTGCACGAGCAGAGTTTGGAGTGTGTTGCTGTTGGGGCTGTTGATTTTACTTGGTTTGAGGGGCTATTGGTTTATGGCTTAATGTAAGTTGGTGGATTCAAGATTGTTCAGCTCTCAAGGGGCATGTCTAGTTTTGTTCTGCTTCAAGAGGGGGAGGGGGGTCCTTATGAGGTACTGAGCAATTTTAGGGGGTTAAGTGTAATAATGATATTCCTTCCTTCATTCTTGTACCTTTATGTGCACGGCTTGTGGAGCATTTATGGAGAACACAGGCTGATTAACCTGAACGAGAATAAGATGACTGTGTATATTGGGGTTGATATGGGTAAAATCTGATTTAACCTGAAGAATTATATGGAGAAGTCAAATACCACTAATACTTGCATTTGTGGAATATACAAGCTGATTAATTTGAACGAGAATCGGAGAATGAGATGATTATGAGGCTGTTTGGATGGACTGTTTCTAAAAGAGAAGTACTTATTTTATGAAAAAGATAAACACTTCAATGAGAAAAACTTGTGTTTAGATGGATTTTTCAGTTTTTTTAAAAGCTATCCAAAATAACTTCAAATATAAATACCTTTCAAAACACTTTTTATGCAATAGGATCATAAAATTAACAATTTGCCACAGTTGAAATAAAACACCAGTTCAAAAATCCATCGCCACAAAATTAGCATCATCTTAATGATGGAAAACACTACAAGAAGAAATGCTTTTTCAGCAAATATTTTCTATGGAATATTACACCGAAAAATTTCAGCAAAAGTTTAAAAAAATAAAACTATATTAATTTTTAAATTGTTCCGAAGCATTTTCCACCGAAAATTAAAAAATAAATAAAATATAATAAAGTTTACAATTTCGGTGGAAAATTCCGTCGAAAATTAAAAATAAATAAATAATATCAATTTTTAAATTTTTCAGAAAATTTTCGGCTGGAAATTCCACCAAAAACTTAAAAATAAATAAAAATATTAAAGTTTAAATTTCCGGCTGAATTTCAGTAGAAAATTTCGTCGAAAATTTAAAAATAAATAAAAGATATTAAATTTTAAATTTCGCAGAAAATTTTAAAAAATTAAAAAAATTCGGTCAAAAATTTAAAAAATGAAAATTTTAATTTTGCGGCCTAATATTCCATTGAAAATTTTAAAAAAATAAAATATTAAAATTTTCAACAAATAAATATTCTTACTATTATTAAATTATTATTATTTTTTTATTTTTTAATTATTATTATTTGAATTTATGTATGCTACATATATAATATTTGTCTATTATGAAAACAAAGTGATGATAGGCAAACGACGAGAGTTTTTTACCAACCAAAAGGCGAGGGTTCAACTCCTAGCGACCCAAAAATTAGCGGTATTTCCGAGTGCATGTATACACGCGCGTGAGGGGTGTGGTGGAGGTACTGGGTTCTGGACTCCTATGTTGGGCAATTAGAACTTTATTTTTTAAAAAAATATGAAAAAAATTTCAATAGATGTTTCTGCCGAAAATTGATTTAATTTACAAAAAAACAAAATATGTCGAAATTCCGCCAAAAAATAATTTAAATTTTGAATAAAATTCCACTAAAAATTGAAAAGCGATGAAAGATTATCTTGTGGATTCGTTTCACCAAATTTTGCCGAAAATCTTCTGAAAAATTCATGGAAATTACCTTTTTTTCTTGTGGTGAAAATCCGTCGCTACCAATTGGTGACAAATTTCATGCCCTTTTTTTTTTTGGCAATAATTGATTTTTCTGTCGCTAAATTTTTTGGTTGAATTTCGAAATCCATGTTTAAATCCGTTGCAACTAGCAATGAAAAAATCCATTGCTAAATCTTTTTTTCTAGTAGTGTTTCTCTCCCATAAACTTTAATTTGTGCATCGGAGAGCCTATGCTAAGTTACCCTCAAGCATCTTCTCATTGAATCTCTAGTTCATGTGTCTAGCAAACTTCCAATGACCCGACCTTAGACAATCACGTTTGATCTCTGAGACTCAATCAAATTCGGAGGTTCGCTAGAAGCTCAACATACCACAACAAGACTTAGGAGATCACATCACTTTTTGATCGAGCTTGACCCTAACCAAGCTCGATTAACTTTAGGGGTGTTTTGAGGCTTTGGCAATCTCGTCCCTTTTGACTTGTCTCTCAACCTCAGAGAAACAATCATGACTTGTCTTTCAACCTCATCATAGATTCTCAAATCAATAATTAGCGATGGTCAAACCCTAATCAAGCATTAAGATCATTAAGCAAGATTCACACATAACAACAAGAAATCATCAAAGTCTAAAAGATTTCGTAGAATAGAGACTAAGAAAATTACACTATCCTTTACACTTGAAAAAGGAACTTAGTTCATGCTTGAATTAAAAACAACAATGAAGAATGTAAAAGAGTTCATAAAGGGGAAGAAATAAGAACTAGAATGGTGGAGAATTCGGCTGTGAGCTTTCTTCCAATTGTGTTCTTAATTCCCCCTTCAATTCCTCTTCGATCTCTGTCGTCAAGAAGAAAAGAAAAAAACTAGATCTCCAAGATAAAGTAGAGTTTTGAAACTAATGTCTAACCCTAGGAAAAACATGATCTGTTGTGTGCATGTTCCTAGCCTTTAAAGAGGGTAAAAAATTGCCTAATATTTCTTTCCAAATCAGAATCCTACTTGAAGAAGGAAAGTTTGTAACTGTTACCGCGGATTCGGCGTACATACGCAAAATATTTTGCATACATACACAATATTACAGATTCGTTTCTCCTCCGAATAGCTAGAATTGTGTAATTACTCAAAATGTCTTGTGTAGGTACTCAATTTGTGACTTCAATTTTCATGTCTTTTATCGTATTTTTCCCTTCTAACTTGCAAACGACGACTTAATTCAAATTAATGCACAATAAAGCTCAAATGGGAAAAAATACATTATAAGTCCGGCAAAAGAAACATCAAAATCAAGTATAAATATGGACTTATCAACTCCCCCAAACTTTAATGTTACTCGCCCTCGAGCAACTTAAAATTAACGGCACAAGGAAGTAGACATAATTGAAGCTCATTTTGGAATACCACATACCATAACAAAACTCCATCACATTTCTCAAAAACTATTAACCACCATGTCATTGGTTCAATGTATAAGCAATCACAATTCTATGTACAGTCTAGAAACTATTATCATTATCAAGTGTCCCCCGTGTTATTGTGTCTGTTATGGTCAAGAGCAACAATCACCAACAATCCGGATTAATTTATATTCATGCAATAGGCGCAAAAAGTGGACTCCATAGGTCAATTTTTCATCTTTATCTCCACTAATGTAAACAATGTGAAATTGAGAATCGATAGGACTTTATAAAGCTTGTAATGTAAGGCTTGGGTGAAGGGTAGGAAGATATGAAAGAGTAAGTGGCTCATGTGCCCAAGTACTTAAACTGGATAAGATGAAGTTTTTGCGTAGTATTCATGAATTCTTTCCCCCAAACTTGTTCAAAAACCTTTACTCTCAATGCACCTTTTTTTTTCTCTTGCCATTATAAACTTGAAAGTGCTAACTTGCTCTTTCTTTCATCCTCGGTTTTTCTCTCTTTTTTTTCCTTCTTTTTTTCACATTTCTTTGCATTTGTTTTCTTTCTTTTCTTTCTTCTCCCCCCCCCCCCCCCCTGCCCCCACATTTTCACATTCTTTTCTCCTTTTTTTTCATTAAACACGAAAGCAATGTAATACATAACCCCTTAAGCCTACATTGTGCTTAGTTTCTTGATAACCACACTACAAGCCCAAAAGCATAATGTCCATACATCCTTACCATTCCTATCAACTGTACTTGCAATGTGGCAATTGTTGGAGTTGTGCAGTGGACGTTGGGAACTATGAACCAATTATAGAATGTGGGGGGGCCTCAAAGGCTACACATTAACAAATAAATAGGCACAAATGGCTCAAAATTTTTCAAGAATGGCCTAAGTCATTTCCCCAATTCAACATTGCCGATGATTTTGCCTTGACAAGGAATCAAACCGATTCTAGTGTCCTAATGCCTTGAAGCATGTGCAAAACCTTTTCACATGAATATAAATTTACTCTAAATCATTTAGCAATCATTGCTCAAGGTATGTGCTCGAAATAATTAGGAGACAACAAGACAACAACAATCATGTTTTTCAAAATTCACACAAAATGCTTCATGCATAACCAGCTGTTGGAACAAACAATGAACTAGAATATCAAAACAAGACATTCAGGTGGGTGGATTTATTCGAAAATATATATAATACAATTACAATTTTGAACAAAACACAACAGCCAAAAGCAATTTAAACAATGTTGAATACAAATAAATAAACAAGAAAGTTTAGTAAACTTATCAGTATTTATTTGGTATTGTACTGAATGAATCACCAGGTTGAGTCGATTAGCCATAAAGAAATATTCACCCCAATTAATCGATGCGATGAGCCTACGATACTTCTTCTAGGATAAGACAGTCCGGAGATCCATTCCAATCTGCATTCTACTTCAATCCTCACTTTGAAAGCTAATCAACTCAAATATTTTGTATGCACACAAAAGCACACAATATCGAAAGAACAACTGTATTTCTGATCTTATTCGACCAGAGGTGCACTCATAGATATTATTTCTCAAATTGATCAATTTCAGAGAACAATTTCTTACACTTGCTATTTCTATTGTGTATATTGTGTGTCTTACAAGGAACCAAGTGGTGGCGAGAGATAGCCAGCGTAAATGCTGGCACATTAAAACTAGGTGGAAACATCTCTTATTTCCAACGGATAAACATTCAACCTGGACACAAAATGGGCAACACGTGTCGACAACCAGACTAACGTGTCTAAAGTCAACCTAGCAGTTTGTCAAATTGAGAAATTAATTTCATAACGTTTTAATTTAAAATTTAGTATTTTAAATTAGAACCGTTACCGGAGGGCTATTTCAGTAAAAAAGCAAGCCTGAGATCGAGAAAATTTGCCCACACACCCGCGACCATGATCGCATTTGTGGGCCAGGGTCAGGTCAGGCAGGCAGGGGGTCCGCGTGTGTGGGCTACCCATACGTAATACTTTGTGGATTAGTTTATACTAACTTCAAATTTAACCACATTTACCCACAATCTCTAATTCAGACTCATTATTCTTACTTGAACCAGAGCCACCCAAATTTACCTTGACCTCGTTCATTATCTCTTAATTAACCACAACCCCTTTCACTCCCTTCAACTTCATCAAGCATTTCTACCTCACTTGGATCATCATGTATAGGAAATTTAGATTTAGACCCAACAAACTACATCGCAAAGTCAAGATATTCTTTCTCTGTTATTGACAATTTAAACCAGTAACCAGTTTAGTATAGTATCTTCTGCACCAAACCATGAATTTTACTAGTACACAAGTCCAACATGCCTTTACTAAACCACCAACAAAGTCATCCCTAGGAAAATTACGAAACAAACCCCGATAATAAATACAAACATTAACAGAAATGCTTTGTGGATCTAGATAAGGACAACAGAAAAATAAGAAAGAAGAAAAAGTGAGCCCCATAGGGTCCAACCAAGTACACCTCGTTCAATACGGAACAAAAGAATACTTTAACCCATTAAAAATTCATACTCCACCTCGAATGCCAAGAAAAGTATATGGGACCATCTCAAGAAAATATAGTTAAGACATCCACTTGAAGAAAAAATATTAAAAAAATAATCAATGTTTATTTGTCAGAAAGATGAACAAGCGCGCACATTGACATATAAAAACTAGAACCCACATACATTACCCATATTTCTACAAGTTCTCAGGAAAAAAAAAATATAAGAAAAAAAGAAACTATTCTCAAAAAATATATACAGGTGGTGAATATACTTACGGTGTATAGGCTGAGGGAGGTTCAGTTATTTTTTTTGTCCCTTTTGAAGACCATTTTCAAGAATCCACGCCTTTCAGCTCAAAGTTTTTCACCTCTTCCTTTCTATGTTTAGATTTTGAACTAGAGTTTTTCTTTTACTTCCTCTTCTTCAGACAAATATTGTTTTCCTTTTTATCTCACGCGGTTTTGGCTACTTCAATTTTGTTTAATACCTTTAGGCTACATTTGCTTTCCGAGATTAGCCGAGAAAATGCCTTCACATCTCGGCTAATCTCGGTTAATTTATTGTTTGGTTGCCAAGATTATAATTGCGGGCCTTCACCTAATCTCACAAAGCCCGCAATATGATGGCCTAATCTCGAGATTATAATCTCATGGGAGAAGGTGAGATTGAGTCTTGGCTTCCCAAAATTAACTATTCAAACACTTTGAATTGACCATTTTATCATTTATTTTACCCTTACGTTTACAAATTTGTTATTAATTATTTTTATACTTTATAATAATAATTAATTAATTTTATAGTTTACAATATGTAATTTTATTAAATAATAATTAATTAATTTTATAGTTTACAATATGTAATTTTATTAAATAATAATATTATTAATTAGCAGTAATAATAATAATTCTTATTTTTATACTTTACAATATGTAATTTGATTAAATAATAATAATAATTAATATTATTATTTTGATTAATTATCAGTAATAATAATTATTATTTTTATACTTTACAATAAGTAATTTTATTAAATAATAATAATTAATAATAATAATAATAATATTAATTAAAGTAATAATTATTATTATTATTTTTATACTTTACAACATGTAATTTTATTAAATTTTTATAGTTTACAATATGTAGTTTTATTAAATAATAATTAATAATAATATTATTAATTATCAGTAATAATAATAATTCTTATTTTTATACTTTACAATATGTAATTTGATTAAATAATAATAATAATTAATATTATTATTTTGATTAATTATCAGTAATAATAATTATTATTTTTATACTTTACAATTTTATTAAATAATAATAATTAATAATAATATTAATATTAATTATCAGTAATAATAATTATAATTATTTTTATACTTTACAACATGTAATTTTATTAAATTTTTATAGTTTACAATATGTAATTTTATTAAATAATAATTAATAATAATATTATTAATTATCAGTAATAATAATAATTCTTATTTTTATACTTTACAATATGTAATTTGATTAAATAATAATAATAATTAATATTATTATTTTGATTAATTATCAGTAATAATAATTATTATTTTTATACTTTACAATAAGTAATTTTATTAAATAATAATAATAATAATAATATTAATTATCAGTAATAATAATATTATTATTTTTATACTTTACAACATGTAATTTTATTAATATCAGTAATAATAATATTATTATTTTTATACTTTACAACATGTAATTTTATTAAATTTTTATAGTTTACAATATGTAATTTTATTAAATAATAATTAATAATAATATTATTAATTATCAGTAATAATAATAATTCTTATTTTTATACTTTACAATATGTAATTTGATTAAATAATAATAATAATTAATATTATTATTTTTATACTTTACAACATGTAATTTTATTCAATAATAATAATTAATATTATTATTATTATTAATTATCAATAATAATAATTAATTAATTTTATACTTTACAATATGTAATTTTATTAAATAATAATAATAATATTATTATTATTATTAATTATCAGTAATAATAATTCTTATTTTTATACTTTACAATATGTAATTTGATTAAATACTAATAATAATTAATAACAATATTATTATTATTATTATTATTATTATTATTATTAATTATCAGTAATAATAATAATTATTATTATTATTATAGTTTACAATAAGTAATTTTATTAAATAATAATTATTAATAATAATAATATTAATTATCATAATAATTATTATTATTATTATTTTTATACTTTACAATATGTAATTTCATTATTAATTATTATTATTTAATAAAATTACATATTGTAAAGTATAAAAATAATAATAATCATTATTAATTATCAATAATAATAATTAATTATTGTTATACTTTACAATATGTAATTTTATTAAATAAAAATAATAATAATAATAATTAATACTATTATTAAATAATAATAATATTATTATTAATTATCAAGGGTAAATATGTAATTGTACTCTAATCTTACTTTGAATCTTATTTAATTGTGGATATCAAATGGCCACATACGCAATATGTACGATCATCCTACTCAGTTAATCTTGGATACCAAACAACCATTATAAGTAATCTAAATCTCGGCTAATCTTGAGCCAAGAGAGAAGCTCCAATTAACGAATCTCGCAAAGCAAACGCAGCCTTAATCAATTCTGCTTCAAATTACAGTCATGTGCCAAACACGAGAAATATTTCTCCCACAAAATATTTTATGATGTGGCATTTATATTTTTTTTTCGAGAGAAAAGGAATGTGTTGAACTGTACACAATTGTTGAATTGGCAAACTGACAAGCCACGCCTGCATCAAATTGCCTGGAAAAAAAAAATGTCAAATTATTTGGGTCACGTAAGACTTAGAGGCTGGTTGGCTAGTGCTTATTTAAAATATCTTATAAACTCCTACATCTGATAAGATATTTTAAGAGTCTTATTTTAAAAATAAATTATTAAGTTGTTTGGATAAATAAAAAGAAATATATCTTATAAGATGTTAGTAATAACAATATTATAATTCATTTGATTGAAAAAAAAAACTTGATACATATTAAAATATAAGTTGACACCTTCTTATTTTTTTAAAAAGAACTTATAAACTCTTAAACATCTTATTTGATGAGTTTATAAGCTCCTCATCCAAAATTTTTGCCAAACAATTTACACCATCTTATAAACTCTCAAATTATAAACTTAGCCAAAGACCCTCTTATTCTGGCCAACTTCCCAATTTTCCAAAATTTGTCCTCAATGTGCCACTTTTTACAAATTACAATTTTAAATTGCCAAATTGAAATCCATGTGTACCAAAATTACCAAATAACATAAGGCAGGACTAATGTTACAATTAACCAATTTTAAACCTCATTCTGCAATTTTTAAGTGAATGTTAACGTTCATTTCCCACATTTTCTCGAGTCGTGAACACGGTTGGCTGAGCCTAGTTTCTTCGAAGCTAACTTGAGCTTGTTAGCCTCCAGACAAGGGTTCCCGTGTCCCCATTTTAATCGCATCTTAGCAAGCATCTGATGAAGCAATGAATTAAAATATATATACATATTTGTGTGTGTATATATATATATATATCCTAGAGATGTCTTATCACAAAATTATATATCTTAACACCAAGAGAATAAAAAAAAGAAAAGAAAAGAAAAGAAAAAAAGAAAGAGCAATACAAGAAACATTACGATATCATAACACGAGATAGAAAGGCGTACAATGGAGGATCATATATTGATTCGTTTATATATATATATATATATATATATACATATATATGATACATATCAGCAAACATATATAAAATGCTTCGACATAATTCATTGGCTGTAGCATGATCCCGGACCCGTTGGAGGACTTCGAGCATAAAAATTTTGAACTGGGGCAGCTTGAACTCCACGCCTAGTCAACAGACAACGAAAATACTCCAATCTTGGTAAAACAGTTGTATTTGCTGTAGATTCAGTCTCTTTCTTGCTCCATAAGCGCTCTACAGGCACAACCAAAAACAAAATGCTGAGGCACCAATACACATAAGGGCTCAACTAATTAGAAACAAACTTCCAGATAGGGCCGAGCTAGTCTGTAGCAAACCAGAAACATCATTTATCGGTGTATCTGCTAAAGATTTATTTGCTCCAAAACAATATAATGCTAAAGCTATGCATGAAAACCAACTTGCGTTAGTTTGAAGCTGTGCATGTAATTAGCAAATCAACATATTGACCTCGCCAACTCAGTACCAAAAGGGGGGGGGAAGCCTTTTTTTATGCACCTAGATCTCTGACATCTCAACGTTTGCATTAAAGAAAATCCTTAAATAACTAAAAAGAAGAAACTAATAATTTAATACTAAAAATTCACATTGAGAACCAATTAAAAAAAAAATCAGATTGAGAAAAAGATTTTGGAAATTGCGGATAAAATATGACAGACGGTATTTGATCATTCAAATTCTATTTAACCAAAACACAATGCAATGCATAAAATAATCTTTTGACGCCTTACAAATACATACAAAAATATTTTCAAATAGTTAAACTCCTAAAATGAGTAATATCTTAAAACCTTTCTGTTCTAAGTTTTTGTGATTTTCAATCTCCTTAACCACTTCGTATGCCATTCGTTTTAACACTCTTTTCCCTCATTGATGTTGCTATTTGGTGAACATCTTGAATAACAAACTGGTATTGTCAATCTTATTATTTAGTCATGCATTAAGTATATCCAAATTAACCAAGTTTATAAGGTTAAGATTTTCATAGTTTTCATCCTAATAAATCATTGAATTCAACATTTGCATCTCACCATTTCCTTCACGATTTCTGCAAAAAATATTGCATGGTTACATCCACCAACTTTAGTAGAGAATTCTTACATGTTAAAGTATCCACAAACTTAAAAGATGCGCCTATACGTAATAGAAAGTTATTAACCCTAGACTACATAAGTGAGTAGAAAGTAATTAGACTGTAATAACCATGTAAAAATGTTAGCTTTTGTGGCTTAGCCCAAAACATCTTGAAAGACGCAAAAACAAGTGTCATGATAGGATAGTTATTCAAAGGTCAAATGTAGAAAAGGAAAAGAAGACCAAGGGCTTTTAGATTTTATTCATGATTAACTGCAATAAGGTCCTCCTAACACATACCTGCAGCTGCGGCTGCTCGAGGCCATATTGTTTGCTGAACATTTGAAGCATCTGCTTTTTCACCCCACATGCAAACTTCTCCCCCAAGCACGAGTGTTTGTTCTGAAGCATCAGTAATGCCTTCTAATGGTTCAGTATAATACACTTCATTCCATGGAACATCCAAGTGGTCGAGATACCAATAACCTTGGTTACTGAAAATGCATCTAAAACCTTTTGCAACAGCCTTTCGACAAACACCAGATCGCAACCTATAATTAGCATGTAAAGGTCTTCATGGCTTGGAGCAAGCTAGTAAATCATACAAGGTCTGACACTGTCCACATTTAACCAGACACTCACCATTCATGCACCACAGTCCTAGGATTGAGACTCGTAGGAAAGTTGATGAACGTTTCTTCCCTGAAAATAAGAAAAATTAAATATCAAATATTGCAACCTTGAAACTATAAAAGCACTACTAGGAAGTTTAGAAGAAAGCACTTTTAGCTTGAGTTTAAAATGTCGAAAAGATTAGTTTCAGGTATGTAATGAAAAAGACCACAGGAAAACTGGTTCAAGTTTTAGATTTGTGAAATTACAACTGAGCGCTTACCAATTAACTGGAGTCCTATTTAATGATATTGCTATTTCCTGAGCTCTGAGTACGAAGTATGTATATGCATCTTTCCCAGTCATATTATGATCTTGAAGCCTGCATATTGAATTTGTAATCGTAAGAACATTATAGAGAACATGTGATACAAATTTCTGGTCCATGGGAAACTTTTCAAATGAATTGAAGGGGAAGTGCTTTTTCTTGCTTTATATTAAGGCTGTTACCAAAAATGATTTTTGAATAGTTGAAGTACAATTTGCCATTTGCCAGTATTTATATATCCGCCAAGGGCTATAGTGGGAGATTTAATTGTTCATACCTCAACTTGCTCTATCCCTTTCTTTGTTTATTTACAGAAACGCATATGTTTAGGAATAATAAAAATTATGCAACTTATATTAACATATATACCATATTAAACTGTACAATAAACTTTTCTCAAACATTAGAACACCAATAATTTGTATATAGATCATATATTCAACTCATTTAATTGATTTTAAGTTTAATTTTATTTTATTTAATTTTATTTTACAAGAGCTCAATGCATTTTAATTGTAAATAAGGTATGAAGATATTGTGGAAGATAGAGAATGCAAAACAATCCAAAGTGAATTAGAATAATTTTCAGATTTTTTATAATTTTTTAAGTAGACGCCAAATTTTTATATATAAAAAAAATACGTCTTGTATCTGAAATGTATCAAATGTACTCTATCCTTGTATCAATAATTCCATCCTTATTAAATATGTATCATCCCCACTTATTAGTCTTATCTATATGCAAGAAACATCCGGTTACGCATGAAACTACATGTTACTGCCAATCACACTGAAATAATATTTCATAGTACTTCACAAATTTGTAAATGCCCAATGCAGGAAGATGGAATAACAATGTAGCTAATAATACATAAATGAGAGCAAAGAGAATGCAGCAAGGGATTTACCATTGCTTCACATGTGGAGTTGAGTTCCAACAATCTGCATAAATTTTGAATATGCAAAATGTATAAGGTAAGAAAGGGCAGCATTAGAGAGAATAAGAGGGAAACACACACACACACACACAGAGACTTCTCTAGAGCAGATTCCATACCCTAGCAAAGGGAACCAAGGAAAATATTAATGCAGCAAGCTCATTTTTCCAATAAAATCCCACTATATTTCTGTACAAAAGAATATTGATTATTGAATTTTAAAACTCCCCTTGCTGGAGGAAATAAAGACTTTATATATGTTGATAACCCAAAAGATAAATAAATTTACCCATTACCTAAAATATAAGCTAACCCATTCAAAAATCATATAAACAAAAAACAGCACCCCAAAATGACTACAAACACACCCATGAAAGTTCTATACGGTAATTGAGAATAGTCATTATACTATGGACATCTATGGAACAAAATAGCATACACTGAAAATATCTGAATTAGTAACATTACTTGGAAGCTTCAATTGTCAACAGTTGAAGAATTCCTTCGATATAAGTTTAAATCGCATCTGTTCGAATAAGCTCAAGCAAATTGTTGTAGCTTGGTGCTCCCAAGGAAATATGCAGAAATTTCAAGTCGTTCCCTTTTTCACTTCCATTGAAATGGATTGCATGGAGGAGCCATAAATAACATAAATACAATCACGAAAAGACACCCCACCCGACCCACCCTCAACTGCAGTTACACAACCATTTGAACAGTCTGCTCCCGTTACAGAGAACAGTAATGCTACAAAACTATTGACTGAAAATAATATAAAATAGGAAAAACAAAACCAGACTAGTAAGATTGAATCAAATATGCTCATGAATTTCAATAGGTACCAATCTCTTGCACATAAACCCTGATTAAGGTTCTATGTAGAATCAATAGAGAACTAATGAAACATCACAAATATGCAGCAATAACCTGCAGAGAGAGTTAATTTCTTTAAAGTTTTCACAACATAATTCTAGAGCAAACAGTTCTTTGTGCTACAAAACACATTTGATGTATAGCTGAGATACTTCGACAACAGAAAAACATAAGGAGTTTTTAAAAAACAAAGTACTGATTATTACCTGTATGGACCTCATCACCACCTAAATGGAAAAGTTCAAACGGAAAAATCTTCTTCATGTCTGCAAAACAAAACTTGATGCTACAATCAGATAGAGTAGGCACAAGAATATTTCTTATACCTCAGTGGGTCATTAGATTTGTTCTTATGCCATGAGACAGCACCATCAACAAATAATGTCATCAGTATAGGCTCAAAATGCCAGAACTAGTTGAAAGAAGCTGTAGCAACACGAAAAATAGGTTCCAATATGCATCTTATGTTGACATAAAATTAGCGCTATAGCAGCTAATATTTTGCAAGTTATTAATCTTCTATAGTCAATGAATTCCCCAGGAACCAATTCCCTTGACATCCTAAAATAGTAGTAGAATGTACTACATTTAGATATGAGATTATTTAAAATATATGAGTTTATTTAGAAAGTCAAATGGCAAATTATAATCAATCACATATCTCTAGTATAAATTAAAAGAGAAACAAAAATAATCAGAAGTCGCAAGTTCTACTTTCGGGGTGAAGTTAAAATCGAGTTAGTAGCCACAATAATCTATTACCAACTAAGTTTAGAATAATAACTTGTTGGTCACATGCACCAGAAAATTATTGCTTGCTCCATATGGAAAAAAAGTAATGATAATAAAAGTTCAGATGAAAACAAGTTCAACATGACATTGTTTAGTAAATTGACCTTCTCTTTCATGAATTTGTGCTCCGAAGCTTATGTTAAAAGAGAAATTTTATGTCAAGTCAAACACATGGTCATTTGACTCTACAAATGTAGGTCTTGAACAGGAGACATGCATTAGTTACATGTGTCCTGTAATTCAATATAAATGTAAAATTATTTCTTATTGAAGTATTCCTAATCAAAAGATTATTATTTGTAAGAGGGGCGACTATAAATAAGGCTGACGAATTTTATGTCAAGATAAACACATGGCCATTTCATAGCATAAGCTTAGGTTTTAAAGTAAAACACATAAGCACTAGTTAGACATGTATTGTAAATCAAAAATAGAAATAACTATTTGTTTGATTAAAGTATCACATTTCTTTATACGGGATGTCTATCCTAAGTAATAAAGTTTACATCTTGAAGCTTATTTGTCAGAAGACCAAAAAACTGTAGTTGCAAGGATCTATGGGATTAACCAATCTAGCTGTTGAACTGGCCTCTTTCTTGGTAGAGTAAGAAAAGAATTCATCTCATGTCAGAAATATTAAGAGGCTCTTCAACCATGAATGGAAGAGGGATGCGGAAACTTAAAAAGAGTTAGCAGGAAAGGCCTTCTAAGTAAGATGGTAAGTGATTGGTGTACCACCTCTTTCAATCTTCCTGAAGACAAAAAGGAATACATCCAACATAATCTCACTGGAATTTGGCAAGTTAGATACTAATTTCATGTTTCCTAAATATATAGCGTATATCTTCTCTTGATCAGAATGCACACAGAGACACCTAATTGCATCTTAGTACCAAACCTAGAAGCTCGCCACAGGTTTGGCAGAAGAAATTAATCCTGAACTTAGGTCCAACAAGTGTATATTTTTCCAAAATTTAACAGAATAGATATGAAAGTCTTATCACCACAATAACTTTGTTAGTTAATGTATAATACATCGGAAGTTGGACGGGTCTTCTATGGTCACTACAAGAAATTTGTCTTTTTGTACAAAGTTTCCATTGAAAAAGGAAAAGTTCAATTAGGGAGGCCACTGATTCAATTAGAGCTCTTCGCTTGCACCCACCAAAGGAAAGTGGATAGAAGCTGGGTCGGCAGGTGATCACTAAGGGTGTTTGTAAGTTCCTAAGTTACCATTAAGTAGTTACAATAGAATTTAGTAAAGTGGTGTCAATTACAATTTCATGTTATACCCAACAAATAATGAGTATCACTTGTTATATATAATAAGATTGCAGGATAACCATCAGCATGAGCTCCAGCAGTCCCAGTCCTAGTCCCAACGCGAGGAGCAGCTTTGGTTGATGGCTGTTGGGAGTCATAACAAGAAATGACTTATATGGGATGAACTACACCCTGGCAAACAGCTGCTATATGCCTCCTATTACGCATGAGCAGTTGCTAGCTACTGACCCCGCCCTGCAGCATTAGCTCGATCTTATCTTAGTCAGAAGGCAGAGGAGAAGCAGCAGAAAATGACCTCCCAGCAGCAGATAATGCAGCAGATGGTGGCCTGCCACGAGTTGATGATGGACTTGGCAGTTTCAGCCACACTACCCGCAGTCTGGAGATGCATAGGGGGGTAGATGATGGGGAGGAGGATGAGTGCATCCCAGGTGGTGATGATGAAGGTGCTGCTAACACTTAAGACTTGGACCTCTTAATTGTCATTTACAATTTAAATCATGTAAGGAATTATTTTGTAATCTCACATTCAAATTATAGTTAATTTTAAATTTTGGAAAATTTGGGTCTCTTAAAATTATAATTAAAATATAAATGTATCACCAATGGAAAATCCGTCAGTAAAAGAACCATGCATAAGTTGGCTATTCACTAAGATGGGCAGAAAAGACATTCTTGAGAAACTTACTCTGGCATTATCAACAGCTATTATAAAGGGATCTAATAAGTAATCTTTGTATTTGATCTTTTTAATAGTTATGTGCAAATCTCTCACCATATCCCATGAAATTTTTTCCATAGGTTTCAAATCCATAAGAGAAGCAACCAAGATTCAGTTATTAAGTTAATGCAGCAGTGTACCAGAAAGATATGCAGGTTATCAGAAGTACACATCACGAATCAAAGGATAGCATATGTAACATAGCTTTGGCTCATTTAACAGAACATATCTGACCTGCAACTATGCCAGTGACCAAATCAAATGTGAAGTTTTTAGAGACGTCCAGAGGCTCTCTGCAGGAAGGGGATGGCCAAAGATCAGGATACCCTGTTCCCCTGCATACAAAAGCCTACTTTGAAAATGCAGATTATGTAGGTGTTCATGCATTTATCATATAAAAACAAGTTAATTTGATTCTGAATAAGCATTAGCATTATCTGAACCTTTTAGCCCCGGTCTTTAGTCTAATTAACTAGAAGGAAACCATCAAAATAATGTCCACTTTCCAAAATTAAGCCCATCTTCCCTACAAGGTAAGATATTGTTAAAGCCAACCTACAGTGCATGAGAGCAAATATACATTGACATCGCACATTTATGAAGTTTATGATTATGCTATCATAAAACCATGCTCCAATACCTTAAGTCTCCTGAAGGCAGAATGTAGCATAACATCGCACAACTATAATCAGCATGTGAATGGCCCTACATGCTTCTGTTCTCTAACAGAACTACAATTATCAATTTGAGAAACACTTGACCATAGTTACCAGCAGATGCTGGTGTTAACAGAAGTGAAATTCCGAAAGCTGCAATTCCATTCAGAAAGTCCATGCAAGAAGCTGGAGTGGGCATACGTTCCAACAGACTATCCTCCCCATATTGTGATTCATTATCACCCACAGATATAGAGGCGTAGTTCACAATGGACACAAAACCATAGCCATCACCCACAGATATAGAGGCGTAGGTCACAATGGATACAAAACCAGATATGGCTATGGCAATTGTTCATTGAAGCTTTTATCATCAACCAGTTGAGGAACACAAACAACTTGAGCAAGTGAAAATTGACTTAATATCTTAAACTTTACCATGACTCTGCATGCCCAGGAACGTCAACTTCTGCCATAACATTAATACCTGGAACCAAAAAGATTGAATTACCTAAAGGTTATGCAATGAGAACAAAGGTTGCATTTGGTGGGTCTCATATCCATACGATGATTAGAAGAATAGCTACAATACTTCATTAAAGGATTTGAAATCAATTATATATGAAAATTCTGATACTTCCATCCAAACGAACTCAACCAGATAGTTTTGTTCTCTATCCCGATATGACAGTTCAAATGTTTCAATCCAAACTTAAACAAATAAAATTATCCCAATCCTGAGTGTCAATTTACCTCTCTTTTTTGCGAAACTTCAATGTAGGCCATGTGGACAAGACATGGAGCATGGATGGAACACAGCATTAGTTTCTCATAGAGAAAGAAAATGGAAATAAAAATAAAAATAAAAAAGATCAAGTGAACATGAGTTAATACTGCTACAAAACAATTAACATCACAAAATAAAGTTAGGTCAAGACTCAAGAAAAAAAGATCATCAAAAACTACATCCTGATTCCTGCAGACTTACCCCAGATCTGACAGAGCCTGTACTTCATCTTACTGATTAGGGAAAGATAAACCTAAAGACAAACCTAAAAACTTCAATCAGTATAATCATAGAGAGGAGATGCAAGGAGAGTCCTTGCTAGTATTTGCGTGGAGCATTAACTTAATGATTCAGAGAGCATTTGACCTTTTCATCAACTGGAAGCATATAAAACTTATGCTATTAAGACACTTTAGCTGCATTACTATTGCCAGCGGTTTCTTCACCCTAAACTTGGGAGGAGCCGGATTAGCAAAGTTGAAATGTAGAGGAAATAACCAGAAAAGCTATCTTTTGGTATAACTAGAAGTTCATCAAGGCATGTAACACAAAATTTGCAACCTAAAACTCAAAACTTCTCAAGAACTTGTATGTTACTATGTTATCAAACCTTGCTGAAAAATTAGGAAGAATATTAGCGCCGCAAAAGGTACTTATTCCTGTTCTAGACTTTAGGCATTCTTAGTAACATGTAACACTCTCAAGTTAGCGAGATCATAGAAAGACAAGAAAATCTTACTTAACGATTTCAGAAGCATCCTCTGTGGTATATCGCTCCCATTTTGTGTATGCACCTTTCCACAAATTTGGATACGTTGGCACTTCAAGTGGAAACGACTCTTCATCTATGATGTGCCAGTGGAGGACATTCTACCGAATGCAATCACCACAATACTTATGATGTGCCAGTGGAGGACAAGGAAACAATTTTTTTCCAAAGAAAAAGCAGCAACGTAATAATTAACATATCTTACAAGTTTAGCATAGGACATGGATTCTATAACTTGCTTGATGATTTCAATTGGCAAATAGTGCCTTGAAGTATCTGCAAAAACATGTTTATGAAATTTATTGTAAGTAACCCTGCATGGGACTATTAAAAGTAAAAGAAATAGAATGTCAATCAACAAAAGAGTCCACTAACCAAGCAAAAGACCACGATACATGAATCTCGGTTTATCCTGGATGTACCATGGAGCATCATACAGTTTTACAGTTTTGGTCCCATAGTCAAATGCACATAGCTGGCTGAGAGTCTGGAGAAAAAGTATCATCAAGAATGGTTAAAGTATGGTGATTAAACTTCTAACTACTTCAAATATTAGGAGACACCAAATGACATAGTGTTGGAGGATCTTAATATAACATCAATTATTTTTTGAAATCATAAAATGTGCAAAATTTACAAAGTTCCTCTCCAACTCTTTATTTTCTTTGTTGTGTTTCATGCGCAACTGCGTACAAGCATGTACAACATCTGCTGCCACATACAGCTTCAGAATATTGCAACTTTACCAAACAAGTCTAATGCAATCAAGTAGCTACTTTGATCAAATGTACCTCTAGGCCACGCAAAGCGCCATAGACAGAATTTGCCTGCAGCATATGAAATGATAACAACTCTTAGTAAAATCATGTTGGAATGAGGAACCATAATCAGTAGAGGAAACTTAAACCAAGCCAAATCATTCAGTATCTATACTTCAGTGAAGGCAGGAATGCTGTACTATATAACAACATAACAGAGGAAGGAACTCTAAATGAGATGAGTCAGCTGTAGTACCAAATTTGGCTTGAAGAGCCTCAGATAAGTCGGAATTGTTTTGTTAACCAGGTCAAGTAACAAAATCATATTAATAGAAAACGTCAGCTGGCTGGAGGTGTATATTAGTCTCCACAAATAAGGAAAAAAGGAAAACATTCAGAACTCTACTAGTTACTGATGCAATAAATTTAAAAACTTGTTGCATGAAGCTTTAAAAATGAATAAGAAGTGAGTCATTATCAAACTTCCAATAAACCAATTTGGGTTTATGCCTGGAACATCAGTAATGTAGCCTATTTATCTATTGAGAAGAACCACTATGTAAAAGGAAATAAAGGCATTATGTCTGAAACAGTAGTTTGCTAAAATCTTATGATTGAGTCCTCTGAGATGATTCACTACGGAATAAAGATAAAAAGGGTGGTCAAAACAGGTTATGTTGAACCAATCAAAGACATGATGGGGTATAAAAGGAGCAAGAGCAACTGCAGGAGAATCTAGTGAATCTTTTATAACATTTGGACTGCATGATGCAATTTAAGCCAATATCTTTACATTTAGAGAAAATCCAAGGCGGGCAGACGGAATTGTCCTGACAAGCAAGACAAACAGGCATTATTGCTGAAGTTGGGAAGCTGTGAAAGCGTCTCAAAACTAAAGGGTGCTTTATCAGTCAGAGGAAGATTGACTATACAGATTGCAGTTCAGCCGAAAGACTCTGGTCAAGGTCAGAAAGTACCTAGAAAGGAGAAGCGCCTCCAACATTTGTCTGTGAATATTTACACATTACAATGCTTACATCAACTGTATTCATGTTGTATGAACAAGTTCTAGATTATTGCACAATAGCACCAAGTCAAACTAAGGGATCGGGTGATGAAAAAGTTAAGACGGATTTTCTGAGGGAACACAAAGGATAGTGAAAGAATTAAGAACATCCACAATAAGTAAATATTAAATGCACCTCAATTGTGATTTCCCCAATTATTGATAGTTCATCCCTTGCGGCCACCATCAGCGTGTAGCTCTCATCAACTCCAAGTTGGAGCTAAAATCGCCCAAAAAAAATAAATAAACAAACAAAAAAGCAAGATAAAATAAAGTAAACATCATATTTGAAAACAACTCTAAAATACCTCTTCGTTCTCCGAGGCAACTATGAGATTGAGCTTCGTAAGATCATAGTCAATTCCAGAGCTGGGCAACTTGGAAACAGTGTGTTCGAAAATGATTCTCTTGTATCTCTCAAAAGCTCCAGAAACGATGAGAGAAGAGCCACCATTTCCGCTAGTAACGAGCGACAGATTGGGGTCAACAGTTAGCGTTTGGTTGCCGAAAGTATACTGCCAAGGCAAGGGCCAAACGTATGCTAGAGAGTCATCGGCGTCGCCATGATCGAGTTTTTGGCGTTGTTTAAGGTCTAGGTTCCGAGAACCGACCAGCAATGGTGGCGAGAAAAGTAGAAAAATTGCAAGAAGAAGATAGAAGTGAGGGTTTGAGCGATGAAGAAGATCCATCTTTTGCAGAAGAATTGAGAGGATTAGGAGAAAATGGACAACGATTTGTTTGTTTTCTAAAGACTCCTCGGTCGAGTACTGACTGAGACACTAGATTAGCGGTGGGTCGTCGTAAATGTGGCTTTTCCTGGGGGCCAGCCAGCCGCTGTTGTCATAACCTCTCGCGGTACTTTAGATAAGTGGAGAGAAAATTACATTTTTTGTCCCACGCTTTTCAATCCCTGGCACAATCAATCCTAATCTTTATTGATTCGTTTGTTCGCGAGATTCATTAATCGAAACTTGTGTATTAAGTTAATATTAGTCAAGATTCAAATTAATTAGATTGGTTGTTTAGTAATCATAATTAACTGAGTAGGATGATCGTACGTATTATGCAAATGATAGTTTGACATCCAAGATTGAATAAGATTGAACCAATATTAGAATATAATTTATATTATTACCCTCGATTGTTAAAATTTTTCAAGGTTTATTTTTCAAATTATGCCTTAACCATCTTGCAATAATAATAATAGTAATAATAACAACAACAATAACAATAACAATAATAAACTTAATAATAACAATAATAACAATAATAATAATAATAACAACAATATAATGCTTTTGAAAAACTATTTGATAAAGCGATATGTATTACAACTGCTCATTTAAATGGTATAATTAAACAATTAAATTATGGTAATTTATATTCCATAATTTTAGGAGAACAACTTGTAGAATTAGGAAACCAATTAGAAACTATTAAAATTAAAATTAATAAATTACAGGAAACTGCTAAACAAACAAAGTTATACCACCTTCTCAAGAAGTAATAGTTGAACCAAGTATTCAACCCCCGCCTGAAGTAAAAAATTTAAATTTGAACCTATCTCAAAATTACAAAAATTAATAGAAGATCAATTTAAAAAATTGTCTTTAGGAACTCTTAATGAAGAGTCAACTAAATCAAATGATGAAATTAATAAGATTGATAAAAGAAAATCTTATTGTGGAAAATTTGCAGATAAACCTAATAAAAGATTATATTATTATCCAAGACCAAGTCATCAAGATTTATTAAATGAGGAACAAGAATTTGTTAATAATACCAGTTATAGTGGAAGACAAATTTGTGAATGGAATGTAGATGGTTATACCTCTAAACAAATATCAAACATGTTACATAGAATGTTAATGTACAATACAATTTGTAAAACAAATGGTAATAATGATAAACAAATTGCCTCAATGATTGTTGCTGGATTTACAGGACAATTAAAAGGTTGGTGGGATAATTATCTTGACCAAAAGTATAGAGATAGAATAATGAACACTGTAAAAGTTGAAAATGGAGAAAATATTGAAATAGTAGTTTACACCTAAATAATTAATATTTTTGAACATTTTACTAGAAGATGGTCTGATAATAGTGAAAATATTAGAACACTATTACAGGATCAAAGATGCCCAACTTTAACAAGTTTTAGATGGAATAAAGATGTATTTCTAAGTAGAGCCTTAGAATTACTTGAGAGTAATTGCTCTTATTGAAAATCTAAATTTATAGATGGATTACCCTCTTTATTTGCAGAAAGAGTTAGGAAAACTCTTAGAGGTAATGCTTTAGGGATTAATTATGATAATTATACTTGTGGCAAACTTATAAGTACTTGTATTAATGAAGGATTAGCTTTATGTAATGAAATAACACTTAATCAACAAATTAAAAAACACCATCTTAATGAAAGAAAACAATTAGGTGAATTTTGTGAACAATTTGGTATGGATAAACCAAAAACCAATTTTATTGAACATAAAAATAAAAAGAAGTATAAATTTCCTTCTTATAAGAAATATAAAAAATTAAGAAGAGAAAAGAAAAGCAATTTAAACAACAAAATTTTCCTAAAAAATGGAAACCAAATAAACGTAGGAAAAATAAATTTAAGCCTACAAATGCCTGTTTTAAATGTGGAAAAGTAGGACATTATTATAAAGATTGCAGAGTAAAACAAAAAATTCATGAATTAAATATTGATAATGATTTAAAAGAAACATTATTTAAGATACTATTAAATAGTGAATCAGAACCAGAAACTGAAAGTGATTGTTTTGAATCTAGTTCTAATATTTCAGATAAATCTGACCAAATGAAAGTTATTATTCTTCTAATTCTGATAAAGATGAGTGTCAACCTTGTTTAAATACAAATCAAGAACATGATGCATTTTATCAACTAGTTTCTCAATTTCAAGATTTTGAAATAAATATGTTAAAATCTAATGATATTTTAGAAATATTGAAACATGCTAAAGATTCTGAAGCTAAGTCTTTTCTTATAAATCACATAATAGGTGAGTCTAAGGGTGAATTAAGCCAATCTAATAAAAATAAGGGATAATTATTTTTTACCCTCCGAAGTATACGCGTTTTTACACTTTACCATCTAAACTTTTTTTTTTTGCCGTTTGCCATCTGAACTTTACGTTTTATTGACGTTTGCCATCTAAGCTCAGTTCCGGCGGAATATTCCATCAAGATTCCGTCACATGCAGATCATGTGACATGTCTAAGGGTAATTATGTCATTTCACATAGTTATATTTGAAAAACTCACCCCATAAAATAATCGCCCTCAATGGGAGTCGAACCCGGGTGTTGTGGGTATATAACATGCCTCCCAACCAACTTGGACAACCTTTGCTTTGACTATTAAGTTGCATTTCCTATTTATATCTAGTTTGATATGTTGTCTTTTTATATATATATATTTTAAATGTATCGTATATATGGATAAATTAATAAAATAAATTATTGTTTCAAGTTAAATGGGAAAAAATTAATTTATTTCATTAAATTTAATTTATTTATATAATTTTTATAATTTACCTTCAATGCATATATATGCTTATGAGTTAAAAATAATTTATTTACCTTATCAACTTTAATTAAAGTAGATAAATTAATAAAACAATTTAAATATATACTTTTAAAATAATTTACCTAAATAAAAGTGATAAATTATAAATATAATTTATTCCAGAAAATATATATTTAAATTAATTTACCTAAAATAATTCAAATATATAATAAAATTAATTAAAAATAATTTATTTACCTTATCAACTTTAATTAAAGTAGATAAATTAATAAAAATAATTTAAATATATACTTTTAAAATAATTTACCTAAATAAAAGTGATAAATTATAAACATAATTTATTCCAGAAAATATATATTTAAATTAATTTACCTAAAATAATTTAAATATATAATAAAATTAATTAAAAATAATTTATTTACCTTATCAACCTTAATTAAAGTAGATAAATTAATAAAAATAATTTTAAAATAAATAATTTTTTTTACTTCATAAGCATATTTATGCATTGAAGGCAAATTATCAAAATTATATAAATAAATTAAATTTAATGAAATAAATTAATTTTTTGCCCTTTAACTTGACACAATAATTTATTTTATTAATTTATCCATATATACGATACATTTAAAAAATGTTTATATAAAAAGACAACATATCAAAACTAGATATAAATAGCAAATGCAACTTAATAGTCAAAGCAAAGGTTGTCCAAGTTGGTTGGGAGTCATGTTATATACCCACAACACCCGGGTTCGACTCTCTTTGAGCGCGATTATTTTTTGGGGTGAGTTTTTCAAATATAACTATGTGAAATGACATAATTACCCTTAGACATGTCACATGATCTGCATGTGACGGAATCTTGATGGAATATTCCGCCGGAACTGAGCTTAGATGGCAAACATCAACAAAACGTAAAGTTCAGATGGCAAACGGCAAAAAAAAAAAGTTTAGATGGTAAAGTGTAAAAACGCGTATACTTCGGAGGGTAAAAAATAATTATCCCTAAAAATAATAAACCAAAAGATACTACTCCTTATACAATGGATGTTGTATATAAGATCTTAAAAGAAAAACATCAACAACAAGAAAAACCTGTAAATATCCAGGATTTAATACAAGAAATAGATCATTTAAGAAATGAAATTATATGTTTAAAAACTGAAAATCAATCTTTTGAACATAGAATATCTCAATTAGAATCTTTTCAAAATAAAGGAAAAGATATTGATAATAACCAATTTAATTTTCCAGTATTAAATATATCTGAAAATGAAAACTTTTTAAATAATTTAGAAATAATTACTTCTCAAAAATGGCATATCAAAATTACTTTATTAATTGATAATTATTTTGCTAAAGATTTGCACTAGTTGATAGTGGTGTTGATTTAAATTGTATTCAAGAAGGAATAATTCTTACTAGATATTTTCATAAAACGACTCATAGTTTAAGTTCCGCTAATGGAAAAAAATTAAATATTAGGTATAAATTACCTAAAGCTTTTATTTGCAAAGATAATAAATGTATTCCTACAAGTTTTTTATTAGTAAAAAATATAACAAACCAAGTAATTCTTGGTACTCCTTTTATTCAAAAACTATTTCCTTTAAAAGAAATTAATAAAAGTGGATTTATAGGAACTTTTCAAAATAATGAAATTAAATTTGACTTCATTACAGAACCTTTTACTAGAATTCTTAATAATATAAAAGATTTAATTTTAGCAAAGGATAATCAAATTACTTTTCTTAAAACTGAAATTTCTATATTAAATATAGAAGAAAAATTAAAAAATAATAAATTACAGGATAAGATTAAATTATTTATAAATCAATTTTCATTACAAATATGTAGTGATCATCCTAATGCTTTTTTGGAATAGGAAGAAACATATTGTTTCACTTCCATATGAAGAAAATTTTAATGAAAAGAATATTCCAACAAAAGCAAGACCTTGTCAAATGAACTAGGAATATCTGGAATTATGCAAAAAGGAAATAGCTTCTTTAATAGATAAGAAATCAATTAGACAGTCCAAGTCACCTTAGTTATGCACAGGATTTTATGTTAATAAACATGCTGAACAAGAACGAGGTGTTCCCAGGTTAGTAATAAATTACAAACCTTTAAATAAAAGTTTAGAATGGATAAGATATCCTATTCCAAATAAAAAAGATTTATTAGATAGATTATATAATGCAAATATATTTTCTAATTTTGATTTAAAATCACGATATTGGCAAATCCAAATTAATGAAGAAGATAGATATAAAACTGCTTTTAATGTACCTATAGGGCAATATGAATGGAATGTAATGCCATTTGGATTAAAAAATGCCTCTTCAGAATTTCAAAATATTATGAATGATATTTTCATACCATATAGTGAATTTATAATTGTATATATTGATGATATATTGGTATTTTCAAAAAATATTGAAATCCATTTTAAATATTTGGACATTTTCAGAAAAATCATAATTCAAAACGGTTTAGTAATTTCTCAACCAAAAATGTGATTATTTCAAACAAAAGTAAGATTTCGTGGACATAATATAGAAAATGGACAAATTGTTCCTATAAATAGGAGTATTGAATTTGCTAATAAATTTCAGATGAAATAACAGATAAAACTCAATTACAAAGATTTTTAGGAAGCTTAAATTATATATCCTCTTATTATAAAAATTCAGCACAAGATACATCTGTGTTATATGACAGATTAAAGAAGAATCCAATTCCATGGAGTGAACAGCATACTAAGGCTATTAGATTAATTAAATCCAAGGTTAGTAAGTTACCTTGTTTAATGTTAGCAAATCCAGAATGGAAAAAAATAATAGAAAATGATGCAAGTGATATAGGATATGGAGGAATATTAAAACAAATATCCCCTATAGATAATAAAGAATACTTATTTAGGTATTATTCAGGAAAGTGGAATAATAGCTATAAAAATTATGCCACTGTAGCAAAAGAAATTCTAGCTAAAGTCAAATGTGTCTTAAAATTCCAAGATGATTTATATAATTAGAATTTTAAAATTTTTACTGACTGCCAAGCAGCTAAATTTATGTTTAATAAAGATTTTAAACATGATGTGTCTAAACAAATATTTGCTAGATGGCAAGCTCACTTAGCACCTTTTGACTTTATTATTCACTATAAAAAAGGGAAGGATAATAGTCTCCCAGATTTTTTAACCAGATAATTTTTACTAGGATAATGGCCACAAGAGAGATGAATTATAGGGATTCAATCCCTACAGTATGGATTACCAATATGTGGGATCAACAATATTATACTCATCTTTATAGAGGACCAATTCAATTTAAATGGTATTCTAAGATAGGAATTACCAGAATTATGTTTAGGTTAAGACAAATGAAGAAATTATATCAGGACATAATGCTATGTCTTGGAAATAATACCTACTTAAATGGTGGTAGATTGATGTTTCACTCTAGATCATATCTAGAGAATCATGGTAGATTTATCAGATGGACCATAAGGAGTCTACAAAAAGAAATTGAAAAATCTTGTATAGCATGAGTCAAGCTAGTACAAGTAATGAGTGTAATTGTTCTCATAAGAAAATGTTTATGAGAAAAGTATATGAATTAAGTGTTTATGAAAGATTGATTTATAATCATATGTTTGTAGATAGGAGTTTAATAAATTTTCTGTAACGACCCGGTAAAATCCTTTATTTAAATATTTTATATTATACATTGGGTGTCCATTATTTTGATGAATCATTTTTTTTAATATAGAACTATTTTGTGAATTATTGTTTTATAGAAATTATTCTTCAAAAATATGATTTTTATTTGTGAACAAATGAGCATTTACTGCACAAATTTTTAGAAAATATTATAAATTCCAAATATTCTTATAATTTAATGCATTTAATCCTTCTAAACTCCCAGAAATTATTTAATAGATTATTTTCAACTTTTACCTAGTTTTCCAAGAATTTTTAGTAGTTTTCGAAAAATATTGTCTTTAAGTTCTTAATTTGAAATCTAATTTTTAAAATGCTTAATTATTATCAAAAAATGAAAATAATAATATAAATAAATGTTTTAGATTTTATTTGACTTATAAAAAATTAATTTTCGAATTTTTAGAATTTTATTTCTATTTTTGGGCGATTTTCGAAAAAAGGCAAAACAAGGGGTATTTTGATCTTTTCACTTCTCCAACCCCAAATTTCGGTTTTTCTAAGAAATAAACAATAAAAATACTTAATAAATAAGATTTTTCAGATTTTATAGTTTTGTTTGATTTTAGTTGATTTTATTCTATATTTTATTAAAATATCTCTACTAATACACTCTTGAAACCTAGCCTCATATACATATATAAATATATATTAGTGGTGATATACATAGCTACATATACACACACACATACCCACATACATATACATGGTGGTTAGTAAAGTGAGGTGTATGTATATACAACCATGTATAAATGTATGGAAGAGATATTTAGATGAATATAATATGTAGATCTTTACCTCTAATACTTGGAAGATCAATACACAAGACCTTATACACTCACAATCCTCATTTTTCAGCCATTTTACAGCCCCAAAACCGTGCCCTTGCTGCCACCCTCACTCTCTCTTTCATTTTTCCTCCGAACACTACACTTTCTCCAAACTACTACACTTCTTTGGAAGAAATAAGGTATGAACACTTCTTTATGCCTTAAGTAGAGGTTTTCTTCTTCTTTCTTGTGAAGAATAGGCAAGCTTCCATACTCTTGTGCCCAAGCAATGTAAAAGATCAAGCTTGAATGGCCTAGAGTGAGAGCTTTTGCCAAACATGCCTCCAAGTTGAGGATTTTAGTTATTTTGCCATATTCATGTTACTTTAAAGCTTTATGGTTAATTTTTCATATTATCACTCTTGTTGGGAGGAAGTTGAAGGATGGATAGACTTGTGAGCATGATCTTGAAGATATTATGTGATTAATATGCTTATTTGGAGTACTATGTGCTTACTATGCTTTATTGGAAATACTATGTGATTATTGTGCCCTTTTTGCAATAATATGGAATTCTTATGCTTTATTTGAACTAATATGCGAGTTCTATGCTTTATATGAAGTAGTATGAGACCATGATACTTTATTTGAGCTATTAAGAGAATATCCTATGTTGTTCTTGACAGTCTTAGTAAAGAAAGCTCTACATATCTATTATTTGATAAATAGAACTTTTATTATACTTTATCCTATAGATTTATGCCTACTCTAGTCCTTTACATATATATATATATACACCTATTCAAGGTTTTAGTAAGTGATTAGATGATTATAGAAATATATATCTATGTACATATATATATATATATATATAAATATTTAAAGTGTCATTATATATTCATTTAACTAATTTCATTATATGTTAATGATACCCTAATTATATATGTAGTTATATGTACGTTTAGATATAGGTTATTATAAACTACTTATATATATGTTAGGTATATGTGTGTGTATATATATATACTTATATTCATTTTATTAGTTTCGTATGTATATGTAGATAATTCTTATCATATCTATATATATAGTTATCTACATTTTATATAGAGGTATATATATATATATGTAGTATTCATATATTTATATATCTTATATGTTAATCTATATATTTATATATATTTATACTAGTTATATTTTAATCTATATATTTATATATTTATACTAGTTATATTTTAATCTTTATATTTATATATTCATACTAGTTATATTTATATATTTATATTTATATTTTGTCTATTTACATATTTTTGCTACTAGCTATTTACATATTTAACACTTCTAAGTAAATATAAAACTTTCATTTATAAGTGTGGAGCTTACTTTACTAAACTATAATATAAACTTCCAAAGATTATGTGCATGTGTGAACAAATTGCAACTCTGTGAATGGGCCCATATGTGCTGGAATGGTCTGGAGGGTGTTCCGCCGGGACATACTATTGAGTAGCCGGAAGAGTTTACACCCCTTCCATCTCCTAATCCCTCCTTGGGTAGACGGAGGGATCTACTCAAGAGAGAGGGTCGTAGGACAATACTAGGCGTATGCCCGGGATACGATCATTGGAGGATAAGGCTGGCGGGAGAAATGTGCTGGTTGTTATTTCGGCCCGGGTAGTTATAAGGGTCACTGTCAGGTGACAAAATGTAGAAAGTGTGAAACTATATGTGTGCTATGTGTAACTAATGTGCACTTGACACCCGAGCACCTTATGTGCATGAAGAAATATTTCTACGCAACGTATGTTGATTCTGTGTTACATAATGATTTAGATGCTTCCGAAGCTAGCCTTTACTACAATGAGGAGGAGGAACCTTTTGAAGCGTTTTACTTGGAAGAAAGATGTAGGATTTCCGCTGCGTAGTGTAGTTGGTGGTTTTTACTTTTGCTACATACATATTGTAGAACTAGCAATTCGATAGTCTCCTTTGTTGGATGTACCCTTATGTTATGTAATATAGCCTAGTACATTTTGTAATTAACAATGTACGCATGTATGTAACCACAAATGATAATAATAATCATAATAATAACAATAATACTAATAATAATAATATAATAATAATAAAGGATTTTTGGAGTCGTCATATTTTCAATTCTATCCATATAAAACATTTGAAAAGAATGATTAAAGATCAGAAACAAAATCAACAAATATTTGATGATATTGTTTATACTGTTACAAATAACAGATATATTGACGTTGATAAACCTTTATCTAATGATTAATCATTATCGTTATTATGCTTGTAAAAAAGTATATTATGAGGAACAAATTCCAAATATTATACACTAACATATATTTGATGCAGATGGCATTAGGAGGAGAATATATGATGACAATTCCTAGAACTGTTCAAAGCTCTAGAGATATTGATAAAACAATTAAAAGATTAAAATCTGATATTGCAAAAATCGAAAATAATAATTTCGAAAATATTCCTTACTTCCTTTATTACTATGAATATTTACATATGCTTAAAGCTGATCTTATTTATTGGAAGAAAAGAAAGGAAGATGTTGATAAAATCATTAATGAAAGTTGTATTGCATAACAGATGGATAATGCCAGATTTCAAAGGATTCAACAGAGAATTCAACAATTAAATATTAATGCTGATAATTTACAACAAAGATATTTGCAGATTCTCTTAAGGCATTCCAATGTTAAGGAAATAATTAAAAGAGCAAGACAAGTTGATTCTATGATTAAATCTTTAGAATCAATCTTGCCTATTATTGATGATAATGAAGTTAAACAAGAAGTTGAAAATAATATTTTTTATTTAAAAGATAAGAAAGCAGAAATTGCTAAGGTTATTAATGAATCATGCATTGCATAAGTGATTGTATGCACTATACATGCAACTAGTCCACTATCAAACGGTTAGTGGTAAAGACTTCTCAAATCCGTTAATGGGTGGCAATTTCCCAAAAATTGTTATAATGGTCTTTATTCCTTAATTTTCACGAATAATGTTTCCACAAAAATCATACCAATGTAATAATTACTGAGGTAGAGGAGGCAGAGGTTACTCTAACCCTAGAGGTGGAGGAGGCAAACATCTGATAAACTAGATGGACCAAAAGAAACTCTATAAAAAGAGTTTTTCAAATGATCCTGAATTAAATAAGGAATTTTAGGAATTTCTGAAAAGAAATGTTGCTTCAAGTTCAGGAGTTAATTCTACTCGTACTTATGCTGATGCCGTTAATACGGAAGAACATAATGAAGAAGGTATGTAATGACCCGGTACTCCTTATTATTTAAATAATTAATATGAAATCTTATGCCTCTTGGAAATGTTCTTATTACTTGTTATTGTCACGTTTTAGTTTGATTTTGAGATTAATGTACAATTTGAACGGAAAAGTACTAATTTTCGAATTTTGATTACCATTCTTGAAAAATTCATCTATTAAATACTCATTAGTTTTCAAAAATAATATAAATAAGTAGTCTAGACTTTTATGCATGGAGAAGATGCAATTTTGAATAAATAACATGATTTTCCAAATTTTAGACGACTTTGACATTCGAACACAATTTTTGAACTTTCTATGTCCTAGATTGCAATTTTTGAAAATATAACTAAAACATTTTTAATTTCTGGGAAATATACATATAATTTCAGATTTATAAAGATTAAATTTCATAATTTTGGAATTTTTCTAAATTAATTATGAATTTTCGGATTTTATGCCCTAAAACCCTAAGAAATGTGTAAATTTATTTTTTACCCCTAGATATTATTTCTTTCCCCAATTATATATATAATACAAGAAAATAACCTACATTTTCAGATTTAAAAGAGGGGTGGATGAATTTTGGGGGATTTTGGGAGAGAAAATAGAAAATATTAAATACTAGGCTTGTATTGAGTCTTATCCACCAAGCTTGCCAAATACAATGTATAAATACACTTGGCATACACCTTCTAGAAGTATGAATATATTTTTGGCCATGGTTAAATTAGAGCAACACTTAGGCTATGTTTGGAACAAGGATTTTGGTGAGGAAAAGTGGGAGGAAAATGGAAAGGATCAAAAATGAAAGCATAAAGTACTATCATTTGAAGCAAAGAAAAAATTTTCCATCCTATTTTCCTTACCAAAATCCTAGAACCAAACGGAGGGTTAAGCTACTTAGACCAAATACTTGGCCAATTAGGGCATTAATTGGAAAATAACTTCATACTCATCTTCTATGTAGTCTTCTATGTAATATAGCAAAAACACAAAAATCACCACACACACACACACCCCTAAAAATCTGGCCATACAACCCCCATTTCTTCTTGTTTCTTTCATTTTTCCTCACACTCTTTCACCTCTTCAAACCATCTCCCAATCCCACACACTTTCCCTTCTTCAAACCCCTCTAAGGCAAGAAACCCCTCCAAGGCAAGAAGACTATCAAGGTAGAAATTTGCCTATAGCATGAGCTAGGGCTAGGTTTTATCTTAATCTATTAGCATGTTATCTTCCCTATAAGACCTAGGAGGTCACCACAAGTTGGTTTCCATCTCGGGTTTAAGGGATTTCAAGATGTGTTGGTTATATATGTAAATATGATAATTATGATGTTGCTTTGAGCATGTTTGGTTAAATTCTAGAATAAGCATGCTGAAATTGTTGTAATTATGCTATGTTATTATGTTTTATGCCTTTTTAGAGTCTTATATATGTGCTAGAAGCTAGAATTTTAAGTTTTCCAAGCTGAAATTTTGAGTTGCACACATGCTAGAAATCACTGTTCATACAGAAAACTTTGTTTCCAAAGGGGAAAAGTTTGATTTTCGCACTGCTGGAATGTGATGCTCTATCAGAGCTGAAATTTATGTGATTTTATCAAGAACTGAAATTTCTATGGTCTTATGTGTGGTTTTATGTGCTTTTATGACAATATGCAATTTCACACGAACACCTCATGTTCTATGTAAATTTCTATTCAACATGTGTATATGTTGACGTTGCTTTCTATTATGTTTTTAGCCGGATTTGAGACACAGGAAGATAGGAACAAGGAAGTTGTGGGAGGACGCTTCGAGGGTTTTAGGAGTTAAGTTTGTGTCTATGTTGTGTATACATAATAAACGACGTTTGTAAACTGGCCTATTGGAATATTAGTACGCGTGTTTGGTTTCATTACGTTATAAAATAGCATGTTTTTGTGAGATGGTTATATATAGCTGTTTTCATAATTAGCTAGAGGTTTTGGGGCGTTACAAAGTAAAATCTCTTCCATATGTTCATATGGGAAAGAAAGAAATAATTCTTATTCTTGATCCCAAGGATCTTTTAATTTCCAAGGATCCATATAAATTGAAAGAAAGATATTTGGAGGATAAATCCTATCCAGGAGGCACTTTAAAAGGCCGTTTAATTTGTGAAAGAATTCTGGAATTCTCTAGATCAATTCAATTTGAGCATTTCTATCCTGAGGGTAGTTTTGCATTTTATAGCTATACTAAAGCTATAATTAAGCAATTAATTAATGCTGAACAATGGGGTTTAAGTACCTTTAGAGAGAAAGAATTCTTTATGCCAGAATTGAAATAAGTAATCAGATTTAATTATTGGGATTATTTGGATGCCTTTAAAAGGTGTTTTTTCTATGATAATCCAAAGAACAAGGCATACTTGGTGGTTCAAAGTATGCCCATATGTGTATGAAAGTAATAGTCCTTCATGGTTCATTCAATGGTAGACAATATTTGGTCCTTCAGTCAAACTTCTCCCAGAACCCTTCAAAGGGTTATATGAAGAATGGATAAATTTATCTCCTAGGATAAAGAAATCTAAAATAGATAATGTCTGGATTGAGGGAATCTCCTCACTTCATTTCTTCATGGAATTCTCACTCCCTTGGATATGGAAATGGGAGCCAGAATTGCGTTATACCCTGGAGAATTTGTCATGCCTTAAAAGGACATATTTTACTTCATTCTGGAAGAAAATGATTCTTAAAGATGATGATGGAGAATATTTCTCAAAGGAAACATTGGAAATAATGGCTGAAAGAATAAAATTTTATCAGCAGCAACAGAAGGAAACTAGTCCCTATTCTGAAGATAATTCTATCTTTCATAATATTGTGAAATGACTTGAAGATGAAAGGTGAATCTACCTCAAAAGACGAAATAATTGAGAGATATTTATCTGAAATGAAGAAAGATTTGAAAAAGAATTTTGGATTGGAATTGGAAACAGATAATATCTTTGTCTCATCATCTTCAAAAGATGATTATGTCCTACCTAGTGAGTCACAGGACCCATATGAGGACGAAGCAGACATTAATATTGATATCATGTCTCAGTCAACAGGAAAAAGAAGATCTGCATAATTGCAGATGACATCAACCATGACGTCAGAAATCAATAATTGAAGAGTCGGACAAGCTTCATAATGCAAGTTACTATTAGGGAATCTACTTTCCTGTTTACTTTAACAAAGTAGTTACAATAATTGTACTCTAAATCTGAAAAATTCAGATTTACTTTGTAAAGTAGCTTTAAGTAGTTTTGTTTCTATCCTCTATAAAAGAGGAACCCTTGTAAATTTTTGAGTAGGCATCTTCATATTCAGCAATAAAATTTTATGATCTTTTATATCTTCATATTTCTTCTCTCGTACTGTTTGAGCTCACTTCTCTTTTTAATTTTATATCACTTAATACTTGGATTAGAGTGGGAAGCTGTAAAAGATAATTGAAGTATAAGTTTGTGGTAAGTTATACTACCCTTTTATTTATTTTTGCTTTGAAAGCTTTGTGTTCTTTGCATTTAAATATGCATTGCTAAGTTGTTAGTGTGTTAGATAGTATTTGAGTTAAAACATGATTATGGCATCATGAGGAAGATTCCATAATCTTCTTGCAACCTTTAAACAAGGGTTAAATATGTAGAATTCTCATTGTATCTGTGACATCCCCCTCGCTAGGATCTTCCTATACGAGTAGGGCTCACTCAACGGTCTTGGTGAGTGCTTATTTTTTTTTCTTTTCGAGTGGTATCCGATACTTGTATACTTATTTTATCCAATAACAAATTTGCGATAAAATAAACACGCAATTGACATACATAGAATTAAATGGTAATAATCTATCAAAGTACAACACTTTAAATAGCGAGCTTCTATTTTCCATTTAACTAGCGAATCTTTTATACAGAATAAAGGCCTATATACTAATGACTTGTGACACACCGACCGCCTTAACCGAGTTCCCTCAATCTAATTTCCTGAAACTGAGGCAATGAACAGAAAGAAACGAGGGGTTAAGTCCAAATGACTTAGTGAGGCCAAATATAGATAAGTATATATGCAGAAAATAAGATCCATAAAATCAATAAAGTAATGAATTACGGAAAAGTGCATTGTAGAATGAAGAGCGTACATACAAACTGAACAAGATGGATAGTGAGCCATGAACGAAATCTCCAACCTTATGACTACCCAAAACAGATAAACATAACAGAAACCCTGATGCCTCCCTCGTCAAGGAGCGACCTCGACATTAAACTGGACGGAGATGTATCACGCGTCCATGCAATACATCGCTCCAATCTCTACTACAGTCATCCTCTGGCTGTATGTAGAAATTGGTTTCACGGAATGGTATCATATAAAAGGTTCCATCAACGGTCTGTTCCGCCCGATAAAATTCCTCTTATAAGTACCTGAGCCCAAACTTCCCAAGGGCGTCCCCAAGGGTAAACAAATATAACAAAATAGATATGGGCTCACAAACTGTTGATAAAGCAATAACTTGTTTTTACACCCGGGATACATAAAAATATAATTAAAATATGATATCCCATAGGTGTCAAGAAATCATTTTTGGATAGATATAATTGACAATATCAGAAATGCAATATTTTTAGATATAACTTGACTTACAATTTGGAGAAGTATTTTGTTGAAACGCGAGGAGCAAGATATAATTTTAGAAAGATTGGATAACATAAATACGATAGGGTAGGCTATACAAATAATAATATTTATGGCATATAGTTCATTGCCCCAGCAAGGAATGTAAAAGGCACTCACCTTAAAAGCTTATTGTCTCACCAAGTTTATGAATTAGGTGGACTATATCAACTTGGTAATACCTTTTCAAGAGTGTTTTATGGAACTAAGGAGATGTATAGGGGGCTAATATGTGTATGTGTATGAAAAAGGAAGCGTTTATGTGTATATATATATGGGTAGGAGATATTCTATAAATATGGAGTGTTTTGTATGTTGAGAGCAATGTTAGTGTGGGTGGGTGTGTCTTAGGCGGGATTTAGTGTGTTGTAGGATGAAAATGGAGTGCCCAGCTCCCCTATTTATAACAATTGTTGCAAGAAATAGGATTATTATATATTTTAAGTCATTTTCTAATTATTATTATCTTATCCAAATCTTATCATAATCTTATCTAATCATATCCAATCTTATCTAATCTTATCCAATCTTATCATAATCTCATCTTATCTAATCTTATCTAACCTTATCCAATTTTATCATAATCTTATCCAATCTTATCATAATCTTATCTAATCTTATAAAATCTTATCTAACCTTATCCAATCTTATCATAATCTTATCCAATCTTATCATAATCTTATCTAATCTTATCATAATCTTGGCATTTAAGAACATTTATTAGGAGAAAATGACATTTTTGGATAACTATGTATATATATATGATAAAACATGACCTATTATATAATATATACATATAAATTCGAAAATTACATATATATATAGCTATATTTTTGAAATATATAAATATATTTATATATGGCTTTTAAATAAATTAATAAGTTGTAATTTTTGAAAATAATATGAAGTACCGGGGCATTATAGATATATATATATATATATATATATATAATTTCAATGTATAAAAATCGGGATGTCACCGTATCTAAGGTTGGAAATATTTAGACTTGGTCTAGGCAATCTGAGTCGTAATGCCTCTGTGTGCCCGCTCAAGCCGTTGGGAAGGCATTTTAGGGCTTTGTGAGGTTGACTGGATACCAAAGACATGTCTGAATAATTTGTGTAAAATTTTTCTTGAAGATACAATGAAAATGTAAAGATAATCAGTATATAGGCTGGAAACCCGGACTGTGCAGACCGATAGATTCATCTTTGGATGAGTTGTGTCCTGGTATAACAATGCCACGTACTAGTTATATTTAAGAAATCTATCATATTTGTAAAAATTACCCTTTTGTTTGAAGAAGCGACCCTTGTAAATTCTTGAGTAGGCATCTTCATATTCAGGAATAAAATTTTATGATCTTTTATTTCTTCATATTTCTTCTCTCGTTAATACGAGGGCCCTAATCAAAAACATGTACTCATGAGAAGATTATGGCAATTCGGCATAAAGAAAAGAACAAGATAGATTCTACCCTTTAAACCCGCAACCCTCTTGTACTCAAGAAGAAGATTTAAAAGGATTTAATCAAGTAAAGATCAACACTTACAAGTACTCTTGAAGAATAAATTAGATTCTTGTTGCAATGGAGATTGTAGAGCTCACAATTCCTATGCTAGGGTTCATAAACAAGTTTTCATGAAGAACATGAAACTCACGTTTTTTACTCTTATTCAATCAAAGAAAAATCTGATTTCCAAAGGTTTAAAGAAGGTATTTATACCTTAGACAAAGCCTAACCCTAAACTAAACCCATTAGTCCAAATCCTATAAGGATTAGGCTTTAAGTGAAGCCCAAATAATCAAAGCCTATTAAGTCATGTGTTTAAAAATCCAAACACAAGCTATTACAAATAATTAAAGCCCAAATAATCTTAACCCCAATTAAACAGCCCCTTCATCCATAGAACACGCCTCAAGCATATGGAGTAGCTTAGGTGTGCCTTCAAGCCAAATTGCACACTTAGTGAATTCATGCTCTTGCAACTCAAGTGTAACTTGGTCTTGTACATATGAGTTCATGGCTGTCCCAAAAACCTTAGCCCGTGCCCTTGTGATTGGCCCACTAGGAAGAGCCAATGGATCCTTCTTGTTGCCTCTTGCTTCGGCCTTGACACAATTGGAGCTCCCTTGATCCGCATCATTCCCTCCTTCCTCAAAAAGATTTGTCCTCAAATCTGAATCCACATCAAAAGGAGAAAGATCAGAAACATTAAATGTTGCAGAAATGCCATACTCACCTGGTAGATCAATCTTGTAGGCATTGTCGTTAATGCGCTCCAAAACTTGGAATGGGCCATCACCACGTGCATCCAACTTGCTTTTCCTTTAGTTTGGGAATCTCTCCTTTCTAAAGTGAACCCAAACCCAATCACCCGGTGCAAAGACAATCCGCCTCCTTCCTTTATTTGCCTTGTTAGCATAAAGACGGTTCTTCTTCTCAATGTTGGTGCGGGCTTTCTCATGTAATGACTTCACCAAATCTGCCTTCTTTTGTCCATCTAAACTCACAAGCTCAGTTAAAGGCAAAGGACATAAATCCAGCACAGTTAAACGGTTAAAGCCATATACAATCTCAAAAGGTGAAAAGCCGATAGAAGAATAAATGCTCCTATTATATGCAAACTCAATAAATGGCAAACAATCTTCCCAAGTTTTTAAATTCTTACCAACAATTGCACGCAATAAGGTTCCCAAAGTCCTATTCACAACCTCAGTTTGTCCATCTGTTTGTGGATGGCAAGTAGTAGAATAAAGCAATTTAGTTCCCAATTTACCCCACAAAACATGCCAAAAATGTGAAAGGAACTTAGTATCCCTATCGGAAACAATGGTGCGTGGCACCCCATGTAAACGCACCACCTCTCTAAAGAACAAATCAGCTATGTTAGTTGCATCATCAGTCTTATGACATGCAATAAAGTGTGCCATCTTGCTAAACCTATCAACAACAACATATATAGAATCTCTCCCACGCCTAGTCCTAGGCAATCCAAGCACAAAATCCATGGAAATATCAGTCCAAGGCGAACTAGGCACAGGTAAAGGCATATAAAGACCATGTGGCATAGACTTAGACTTGGCCTGTTTACATGCAATACATGAAGAGCAAACTTTCTCAACATCTTTTCTCATATGTGGCCAATAAAAATGTTCATTCAACATGTCATAAGTCTTATGCACACCAAAATGCCCCATTAGACCCCCACAATGTGATTCCAACACTAGCAGGTTGCGCATAGAACATTTAGGTAGACAAAGTTTATTTCCCCTAAACAAAAAGCCATCATGTCTATAAAACTTGTCAAATGCTCCATGTTCACAAGCAACATAAACATTCCCAAAATCAGAATCATTCACATACAATTCTTTGATATGCTTAAAACCCAACAACTTAGATCCAAGAGTAGAGATCAAGGCATACCTTCGGGATAATGCATTTGCCACGACATTCTCTTTCCCGTGCTTATATTGAATCACACACGAAAACTGCTCTATAAATTCAACCCACTTACCATGTCTCTTGTTAAGCTTACCTTGCTCTATTCCCCTCAATGGTAGTAGACCACTCGGCATCTCTTCTGGAAAAACATCAGAAAACTCCTGCAATAAAGAAACACAACTAGAAGGAAGAATAGAAGTGTCAAGGTCAGTCAAAGAAAAATATGACTCCCCAAACCGAATCATCAAGATTGGTTTACCCTCACTAATTGCACTCCTGATCTCTCTTTCTCTCACAAAAAGTGTTTGTTTATTTCTTCCCTCACTCTTCTTTTCTCTCACCATTGGGCCATTTACTTGTTTACTCTTTTGTTTGGCCTCTTTTCCCTCTTTCTTTTCACTTTCTTTCTCTTTCTCCTCACTTCCCAAATTCTACCCCTCTCTCTCCATAAGCTTCTTTTGGTCTAAATAGACCTCACTAGGTGTCAATGGAGTAAGAGTTACGCGCCTTCCTTCACGGGAGAATGAGAATCGGTTGAGGTAACCATCATGGTGCACTTTCCTATCGAACTGCCACGGCCTCCCAAGCAAAATATGGCCAGCTTGCATTGGAACCACATCACAAGTCACCTCATCCTTATATGGTCCAATTGAGAAAGAGACTACAACCTGCTTGTTCACCCTAACACTGCCCATGTCATTAAACCATTGAAGCTTGTATGGCCTAGGGTGTTTCTCACATTTTAACCCCAATTTACTCACCATACTAAGGCTTGCCACATTTGTACAACTTCCACTGTCAATTATAAGTGTGCAAACCTTGCCTCCCACCAAGCACCTCGTGTGAAAAATGTTTTCCCTCTGTTCTAAGCTCTCCTCTTGCAACTGCATACTCAACACACGCCTGGCAACCAAAGAAGATCCAACCTCAGGTGCTACCACAACTTCTTGCTCCTCTTCTTTACCCTCACTGTCACCACAATATTCTAAGTAGGGCATCTCTTCCTCGCCTTCAGATTCTGAATATACATAACCATTCCGAACCACTATGACTCTCTTATTGGGACATTGAGAGGCGAAATGACCCTTGCCCGAGCACTTGAAGCACTTGATGTCCCTACTAGGAGTAGTTGAGCCAGAACCCCTTGAAGTGCAGCCTGAATTGGAGTCTTTAGCCTTGAGGCCCGAATCTGCCCCTTTTGGTTTAGGATTTTGAAACTCCTTTTTCTCCTCCTTTGTAGGCCATTTAGAACCCCAAGAGTTGCTGGTGTTGCTTGCAAACTTGTTGGAGCTCTTGCTCTTCTTCTGCTTCTCTATCTTCATGGCCATGTTAAGCATGTCTTCCATAGAATCATACTTGTAGAGCTCAATCACATCAGCTATTTCCTTGTTCAAACCACTCAAAAACCGAGCCATGGTTACCTCCTCATCTTCTACAATGTTAGCTCTAACCATGCACATCTCCATATCTTTGTGGTAGTCTTCAACTGACTTAGCCCCTTGCACCAGCCTGTGCAATTTCTGATGTAACTCTCTAAAATAGTGGGAAGGTACAAAACGCTTCCTCATTGCCTCCTTCATGTCGTCCCAATTGCTAATGGGGCGTCTCCCCACCTTTCTTCTACTCAAGTTGAGTTGATCCCACCAAAATAGAGCATAATCAGTGAACTCAACTGCAGCAATCTTCACCTTCTTCTCTTCTGAATATCTATTGCACTCAAAGATCATCTCAACCTTTCTTTCCCACTCCAAGTATTCTTCTGCATTGTTTCGGCCTTTGAAAGGTGGAATTCTGAGCTTGATGTTGCCCAAATTCCCATCTACCTTGTCAACTGCCACTTCGTCTTCCTCTTCTTCATAGGCTGGATTTCTAGTACTTCGGCCTCCAAACCTTCCCCTACCTCTTCCATGCTCAAGTCTGCCTCCCCTCCAATTGTAAGTCCCACTAGGCCACTCATCTTCATCATCAAACTCATCTTGCAAATTTTTCTGGGTATGAGCAAATGGTGTGTGCCCTCTTTTTGCTGTAGTTGCTTGATGAGATTGAGAACTTCTTCCCTTCAACTCTTGGTCATGTCTCTCCAACTTGTCATTCATGGCCTCTAGAGTCTTGTTCAAATGAATAAACTGCCCTTTAAATGCTTCTAAAATGAATTGCATTTGAGGGTTGTCAACCTTGAATGTGCCTTCATCTCCTTCTTTAGATGAGCTAGACATTGTTGTAAAACAAAAGAACGAACACTATAGGCAGATTGTTAGTCACTCACTCCCTTACGTGTTTCTCTCTTTAAAACTTGGCTTTTCTCTCCCAAAAGGTGTAGGGTTTCACTCCGCCTTTTACCCTCCTCCACGTGTCTTAATTGCACTTCAGAATCCAACAAATGCCACAAGAGAACAAGAAGAGTTTGGAAGACAAGGATAAAAGATAACACGGAAAATTAAGCAAGAACAAAAGCTAGAAAGAAGACTTAAAACAAACGGAATGGTAGTGCAAGAACAAGGCAATGCACCACTTGATAATATCAATCTAGAGTGTAGACACAAGCAATTAACACCCTAGTAATGACAAAGAAGCAAAAGGTAGCTCAAAACAAGAAATTAAATAACTAGAATCAAAAAGAGACAAAGCGAACTAAATAAGAACCTAAGTTATTTCTACCCCAGCAAAGGAAGCAAACAAGAATACCAAAAATCAGAATTTTCAATAAGGAAGTCAACGGTAGCCGAATCACCAGTAGTGCCAATTTAATTGATTGTTAAGTACTAAACAAGCACAAGTGTGTGTGAGAGTGTAATAGGGCTGCCAAGAAGGGAAAACTAAAAGATTAATGAATTCAGCCCCTTTACAAGGAAAGACACGAATTTTGATTGCAAGAAAATGTCAAGAGAATTTGGTGTGGTCCTTGTTCTCATGCAATCAAATTTGTGCACATGCTATTTCTCCCAAATAAGGCATGACAAGTGGAGTTGCTCAATGAATTAGTTGTAGTCACATGCAATTCCACCAAATAAGGCTTGAAAAGTGGAGTCTTTCAAGGAATTGAAGCAAAGGCAGAATTTTAATTCAAGAACGACACTAACACAAAATTTCAGAATTTCACTACTCAATCAAGATCAATTTCGAATTTCCTTTTTTTTTTTTTCTTTTTTTTTTCCTTTTTTTTTCTTCATTTTTTTTTCCTCATTTTTTTTTATTTTTTCTATATAAGATCAGAATCTCAATTGATAGTTTCAATGGTGAACAATCCAATGGGACAAGACAAATTATCAAGATCCTCAATCTTGGTTTCAAGAAAGCATTTCTTGAAAATTCTTGAAATAAGAACAACCAGCCCTTATGGATGACAGAAACGACCAAGAAGTTTCAAGAAAATACAAATTCGGATCAAGGATGATGTTTTAGAATCAAGAATCAAGCAAGAACAATCAAGATCACACAATCATGCAAATTCAGCAACAATAACAATCAAGAAGGTGGCACCACGCATAAAAGAGTTCAAGGAATTCAGAAACTCAAACCTAGAATCTAAGATAAATAAGAATTTATCTAGCCAAAGCTCTGATACCAAATAATACGAGGGCCCTAATCAAAAACATGTACTCATGAGAAGATTATGGCAATTCGGCATAAAGCAAAGAACAAGATAGATTCTACCCTTTAAACCCGCAACCCTCTTGTACTCAAGAAGAAGATTTAAAAGGATTTAATCAAGAAAAGATCAACACTTACAAGTACTCTTGAAGAATAAATCAGATTCTTGTTGCAATGGAGATTGTAGAGCTCACAATTCCTATGCTAGGGTTCATAAACAAGTTTTCATGAAGAACATGAAACTCACGTTTTTTACTCTTATTCAATCAAAGAAAAATCTGATTTCCAAAGGTTTAAAGAAGGTATTTATACCTTAGACAAAGCCTAATCCTAAACTAAACCCATTAGTCCAAATCCTATAAGGATTAGGCTTTAAGTGAAGCCCAAATAATCAAAGCCTATTAAGTCATGTGTTTAAAAATCCAAACACAAGCTATTACAAATAATTAAAGCCCAAATAATCTTAACCCCAATTAAACAACCCCTTCATCCATAGAACACGCCTCAAGCATATGGAGTAGCTTAGGTGTGCCTTCAAGCCAAATTGCACACTTAGTGAATTCATGCTCTTGCAACTCAAGTGTAACTTGGTCTTGTACATATGAGTTCATGGCTGTCCCAAAAACCTTAGCCCGTGCCCTTGTGATTGGCCCACTAGGAAGAGCCAATGGATCCTTCTTGTTGCCTCTTGCTTCGGCCTTGACACAATTGGAGCTCCCTTGATCCGCATCACTCGTACTGTTTGAGCTCACTTCTCTTTTCAATTTTATATCATTTAATACTTGGATTAGAGTGGGAAGCTTTAAAAGATAATTGAAGTATAAGTTTGTGGTAAGTTATACTACCCTTTTATTTATTTTTGCTTTAAAAGCTTTGTGTTCTTTGCATTTAAATATGCATTGCTACGTTGTTAGTGTGTTAGATAGTATTTGAGTTAAAACATGCTTATGGCATCATGAGGAAGATTCCATAATCTTCTTGCAACCTTTAAACAAGGGTTAAATATGTAGAATTCTCATTGTATCTAAGGTTGGAAATATTTAGACTTGGTCTAGGCAATCTGAGTTGTAATGCCTCTGTGTGCCCGCTCAAGCCGTTGGGAAGGGATTTTAGGGCTTTGTGAGGAGGATACCAAAGACATGTCTAAATAATTCGTGTAAAAATTTTCCTGAAGATACAATGAAAATGTAAAGATGATCAGTATATAGGCTGGAAACCCGGACTGTACAGACGGATAGATTCATCTTTGGATGAGTTGTGTCTTGGTATAACAATGCCACGTACTAGTTAGATTTATGAAATCTATCATATTTGTAAAAATTACCCCTGTGTTTGAAGAAGCGACCCTTGTAAATTCTTGAGTAGGCATCTTCATATTCAGCAATAAAATTTTATGATCTTTTATATCTTCATATTTCTTCTCTCGTACTGTTTGAGCTCACTTCTCTTTTTAATTTTATATCACTTAATACTCGGATTAGAGTGGGAAGCTTTAAAAGATAATTGAAGTATAAGTTTGTGGTAAGTTATACTACCCTTTCTTGTGAGTTCTTGTCTGCGGCGTGATGAATGGGAGAAGCTACATCTACGTTCTTGCGCGGGGGTGGGAGTTCTTGGTGTTGACGCACTGGAGGACGATGCTTAGCATCTAACTTCTCTCGTAAGTCACCCTTAAACTTATCAACCAAGCCATCATCTTGACCCTCCTCATCATCGGTGGCTGGATGAAAACAGTCGCGGATGGTGTGTCCCCGGCATCGACAACAACGACAATATTATGGTAAGCCGTCACATTGAATTGGCTGTTGGGAAACCCGATCCCCATCCTTTACCCAAATAGATTTCTGGACGGTCTTGGTGACATCGATCTCTACACAAACCCTAGAGACTCGAGGCCGAAAGCAATCTGCGGTGGCTTCATCAATGCGAACAGGAGTGCAGATGCAACTTGTGATCATGTATAATCCCTTCAACAGGAATCAAGTGGAGGGGAAGATGATGGATCTTGAGCCCCACCGGACATATGGGCAACTCAACAGTGGGATCAAAATCTGGATCCCACTTGAAAACCCTCATGGGGTATTCGTTGAAGTGCCATACGTCACACATGAAAACCTTAGCATAGTCATCGTGGTCATACAGGTGGATGCAAAGATGAATATCATCAAAAAAGAAGAGGCGGAAGTTCTTCTTAAGCTTCATCTGTCTGAAAATAAATCGGAGCGCGCTAAGTGAGGGATGGCCGTGTGAGAACTTGCCCACCAAGACAAACTAAAACGGTGGACACAACTTCTCCCGATCAGCGCGCGTAAAGATGGCAGTAGGTTCGCCATGATAGTCTACCACCATGCCCCACCAGCAAGAAAGGAACCGACGATGAGGAACCGACGGCCACTGCATAGGACCTGGTGGGGGCTTGGCCAAGATCAAGACCGCCACCATCAAGGGTTATGATACGACGGCCCTAATAAAAAAAACATGTACTCATGCGAAGATTATGGCAATTCGGCATAAGCAAAGAACAAGACAGATTCTACCCTTCAAACCCATTACCCCCTTGTACTCAAGAAGAAGATTTAAAAGGATTTAATCAAGAAAAGATCAACACTTACAAGTACTCTTGAAGCATAAATCAGATTCTTGTTGCAATGGAGATTGTAGAGCTCACAATTCCTATGCTAGGGTTCATAGACACGGGCAGTGGGCCAATCACAAGGGCACGGGCTAAGGCCATTGGGACAGCCATGAACTCATATGTACAAGAGCAAGTCACACTTGAGTTGCAAGAGCATGAATTCACTAAGTGCACAATTGGGCTTGAAGGCACACCTAAGCTACTCCATATGCTTGAGGCGTGTTCTATTGATGAAGCCGCCTAGCCTTGTTTAATTGAGTTTAAATTTATTTGGGCTTTAATTATTTGTAATAGCCTGTATTTGGATTTTAAACACATGACTTGATAGACTTTAATAAATCCTTGTAAGAATGGCACATTGGGCTTCACTTAATGCCCATTCCTTAGGGGATTAGGCCTAATGGGCTTAGTTTAGGGTTTGGCTTTGTTTAGGGTATAAATACCTTCTTTAAACCTTTGGAAATCAGATTTTGTTCATTGAGGTAGACAAAAAAAACGTGAGTCTCTTGTTCTTCATGTGTATGAACCCTAGCTTAGGAATTGTGAGTTCTACAATCTCCATTGCAACAAGAATCTGATTTATGCTTCAAGAGTACTTGTAAGTGTTGATCTTTTCTTGATTAAATCCTTTTAAATCTTCTTCTTGAGTACAAGGGGGTTGTGGGTTTAAAGGGTAGAATCTATCTTGTTCTTTGCTTTATGCCGAATTGCCATAATCTTCTCATGAGTACATGTTTTTGATTAGGGTTGTCGTATTAGAAGCTCTTTTGTTTCCTCAGGATTGCTCCTATAGGCTGGTCGATTTGGCAGTATTGCACCGGATACAAAGTCAATCTGACGTTCAATCCCTCGGATAGGTGGCAACCCCGATGGGGTTTCCTCGGGAAAGAGATCATCATATTCCTGCAAAAGAGAAACAATATAATACGACAGCCCTAATCAAAAACATGTACTCATGAGATGATTATGGCAATTCGGCATAAAGCAAAGAACAAGATAGATTCTACCCTTTAAACCCACAACCCCCTTGTACTCAAGAAGAAGATTTAAAAGGATTTAATCAAGAAAAGATCAACACTTACAAGTACTCTTGAAGCATAAATCAAATTCTTGTTGCAATGGAGATTGTAGAACTCACAATTCCTATGCTAAGGGTTCTTACACATGAAGAAGAAGACACTCACGTTTTTTGTCTATTTCAAATGAACAAAATCTGATTTCCAAAGGTTTAGAGAAGGTATTTATACCCTAAACAAAGCCAAACCCTAAACTAAGCCCATTAGGCCTAATCCCCCAAGGAATGGGCTTTAAGTGAAGTCCAATGGGCCATCCTTACAAGGACTTATTAAAGTCTATCAAGTCTTGTGTTTAAAACCCAAATATAAGCTATTACAAATAATTAAAGCCCAAATAAATTTAAGCTCAATTAAACAAGGCTAGGCAGCCCCTTCATCAATTGAACACGCCTCAAGCATATGGAGTAGCTTAGGTGTGCCATCAAGCCCAATTTGGCACTTAGTGAATTCATGCTCTTGCAACTCAAGTGTGACTTGCTCTTGTACATATGAGTTCATGGCTGTCCCAAACGTCTTAGCCCGTGCCCTTGTGATTGGCCAACTAGGAAGAGCCAATGGATCCTTCTTGTTGCCTCTTGCTTCGGCCTTGACACCATTGGAGCTCCCTTGATCCGCATCACAATAGAATTAGGCAAAGTAGAGTCAATCTCGTTAGTGTTTAAAAATGCCTCTTTCTACAAAAGTATAATCAGTGGCTTATTTAGAAACATCGCTCTTTTTATTTCACTCGCTTTTGTACAGAAATTGAGTTTTCTCTCTATTTTTCTCTCATTGGTAGAATCTACCCTCTTTTTTTCTCCCTCTATTTTCTCGACCCTTTTCTCTCTTTCTTCTCTCAAATTTTCACTCATTTTCTTTTTTGCTCTCTCATCACTCTTATTTTTCTCACTCGCATTCTTTTGTTTGCTCTCCTCTTCAGCACTCTTTTTTTGTTCGCCCTCTTATTGCAACCTCACTTGATCTTCGTACACCTGTCTTGGTGTCATCAGAACTAAAGTGACTATTCTTTGTTTGAACTTGAATGAGTATTTGTTGGTAAACCCATCATGTTTGACTTGTCGATCAAACTGCCATGGTCGTCCTAACAACAAATGCCCTGCTTGCATTGGAACGACATCACACAAAACCTCATCTTCATATTTTCCAATGCGAAAAGACACTAACACCTGTCGGTTTACCCTTACTTCGTCACTGTCATTGAGCCATTGTAACTTGTATGGCCTGGGATGCTTAATCAATGGTAGCCCTAGCTTTTCAACCATAGTAGTGCTAGCAACATTAGTACAACTACCTCCATCAATGATCACACTACATACCTTGTTTTGGACGTGGCATCTTGTGTGAAAAATGTTTTCACGCTGCACTTCTTCATCTTCCTTAACTTGCACACTTAAAGTTCGTCTTGCTACCAACAACTCGCCTTGGGCCGCATATTCCTCATCATCCGCATCCTCGAATGGTGGCATAGACTCGGTGTCGGAATCCTCACTATCAGTGACAATCTCTCCATTGTCTCGCATTATCATGACTCGCTTGTTTGAGCATTGACTAGTGACATGACCCCTGCCTTGGCATCTGAAACATTTAATGTCACGGTTCCTAGAGGTAGAAGTGTCGGATTTACCTTGTGAGTTGTTGCTAGTGGACTCGGGCTTATGCTCAGTCTTGGGCTTGGAAGCAGAAGAAGTTTGCGGCTTGTCTTCCCTTTTGGTGTAACTCGGCTTCCAAGAGGTGGAACCCTAAGTATGAGCCGCTTGTCCTCCTTTCTTGAGTTGTTGCTCTACCTTGATGGCCATATGCACCATATCCTCTAACTCAACATAGTGTTGCATCTCTACTTTATCATGGATCTCCCGATTCAACCCATGCAAAAACCTAGCCATCGTAGCCTCTCGATCCTCCTCGATATTAGCCCGGATCATGATAATCTCCATTTCCTTGTAATAATCCTCTACACTCCGATTTCCTTGCCTAAGTCCCTGCAATCGTTTGTATAATTCCCGGTAGTAATGGCTTGGCACAAACCTCCTCCTCATCAATGTCTTTATTTCCTCCCAAGAACTCACTGGTCTCTCTCCATTTCTCCTCCTACTGGTCATTAGTTGGTCCCACCAAACTATGGCGTAATCAGGGAATTCAATGGCTGCCAACTTTACCTTTTTAGCTTCGGAGTAACTATGACAGTCGAATACAAACTCCACTTTCTTCTCCCATTCAAGATTAAGCTTCAGGATCGGATCTACCCTGGAATGATAGAATCTTCATTGATACTTCACAAATTGTTATCCTCCCGATTCCTACCTTCTCTAGCCCGACCTCCATGTCTCCTATAACTTGCCACTGTATCCCTATCATCCTCTCCATCAGAACCTAACCCATAGCTCCTGTCATCTTCCTCCCTTTCCCTCCTAGGTTGAACCCTCTCTCTTCTTTGCATATTAGGACCATGAGGTGGCTGCCTATTTCACACATTTTCCAATTGGTCAAGTAGTTCTTGCGTCTTCTCATATTGCATCCCCACCATTCGGGTCAACTCTCCAATCATGGCCTCTAAACGCAGCCTCCAATCACCTACTCTTGTTCTTCACCAACTCTTTGTTCTTCATCACGATTTTGTTGATACATGTTTTACCTGCAAAGAGTGTTCTAAATAGAAAAAGGACCTCACAAATTTTTCACTCCCTTACGTGTTTCACTCAAATTTATGTTCAATCAACACTCGTGTTTGTCACTCAAATTTGGCTTTTTCAGCACTCTAATGCTCTAATCACTCCTGCCTTTGTCCACTCGAAATAATTCTCTTTTGATTCTCTTCAAAACTAATCAAACAAGATCAAGATGTTCAAGCAGCAATCTACTCATGTTCTTACCAGCCGGATTGTGATGTTGAGATCACCAAAAGTGTCAACGAGTTTAGTACAACAACTGACTAAAATATCAATGGGTGATTTGGCAATCTTTTGTGTTCACAAAAATAGTCTTTTACGAACAGGTATAATCAAGGCTAATGAACAAGATATCAAAGCCTCCAACAATTCTTCTTCTTTTTTTTCGTTTTTTTTTTCGTTTTTTTTGTTGGATATAGCAAACTATGACTCAATTACAACTGAAACCTATTACAATGAATGACTGAACTGGAATTTAAAATTGAAAACATAAATTGTCTCCAACAATACCCCACACGAATTTGACTCAAAACCTAAAATTTAGGACAGTACGCAAAGCCTACGAAGAGCAATCGAAATTAAAACGAGACCTAGGATAATACACGAAAGTAAAGATAAGCGAAACCTGGACAAAAACCTGGGCTCTGATACCAAATGATGCGAACCTCGCCAGCCACACTAGGATAGTTCTTCGCTCAGGTTTCGAAAGTGGGGGAAAACCGCAACCCAATACCTCACACAAAATACGAACCCTGTGATGCGGATCAAGGGAGCTCCAATGGTGTCAAGGTCGAAGCAAGAGGCAACAAGAAGGATCCATTGGCTCTTCCAAGTGGGCCAATCACAAGGGCACGGGCTAAGGCCATTGGGACAGCCATGAACTCATATGTACAAGAGCAAGTCACACTTGAGTTGCAAGAGCATGAATTCACTAAGTGCACAATTGGGCTTGAAGGCACACCTAAGCTACTCCATATGCTTGAGGCGTGTTCTATTGATGAAGGGGCTGCCTAGCCTTGTTTAATTGAGCTTAAATATATTTGGGCTTTAATTATTTGTAATAGCTTGTATTTGGGTGTTAAACACATGACTTGATAGACTTTAATAAGTCCTTGTAAGGATGGCACATTGGGCTTCCCTTAAAGCCCATTCCTTAGGGGATTAGGCCTAATGGGCTTAGTTTAGGGTTTGGCTTTGTCTAGGGTATAAATACCTTCTTTAAACCTTTGGAAATCAGACTTTGTTCATTGAGGTAGACAAAAAAAACGTGAGTATCTTGTTCTTCATGTGTAAGAACCCTAGCATAGGAATTGTGAGTTCTACAATCTCCATTGCAACAAGAATCTGATTATGCTTCAAGAGTACTTGTAAGTGTTGATCTTTTCTTGATTAAATCCTTTTAAATCTTCTTCTTGAGTACAAGGGGGTTGTGGGTTTAAAGGGTAGAATCTATCTTGTTCTTTGCTTTATGCCGAATTACCATAATCTTCTCATGAGTACATGTTTTGATTAGGGTTATCGTATTATTTGGTATCAGAGCTTTGGCTAGATAAATTCTCATTTATCTTAGATTCTAGGTTTGAGTTTTCTAAATTCCTTGAATTCTTTTGTGCTTGGTGCCATTTTTTTTTGATTGTTATTGTTGCTGAATTTGCATGTTTGTGTTATCTTGATTGTTCTTGCTCGATTCTTGATCCTAAAACATCATTCTTGATCCGAATTTGTGTCTTCTTGAATCATCTTTTTCGTTTCTATCAATTGAGATTCTGAACTTAGAAAAAAAAAAACGAAAAAAAAGGAAAAAAAGAAAGAACAAAAAAAAAACGAAAAAAAAAAAAAATTCGAATATTATCTTGATTGAGTAGTGAAATTCTGAAATTTTGTGTTTGTTCTTGAATTAAAATTCTGCCTTTGCTTCAATTCCTTGAAAGACTCCACTTTTCTAGCCTTAATTTGTGGAATTGCCTTTGACTACAACTAATTCATTGACCAACTCCACTTTTCATGCCTTATTTGGGGGAAATAGCATGTGCACAAATCTGATTGCATGTGAACAAGGACCACACAAAAGTTTCTTGACATTTTTCTTACTATAATTTTCGTGTGTTTCATTGTAAAGGGGTTGCTTTCATTTAATCTCTTAGTTTTTCACTCCTTGGCAGCCCTATTACACCCTGATGCGGATCAAGGGAGCTCCAATGGTGTCAAGGCCGAAGCAAGAGGCAACAAGAAGGATCCATTGGCTCTTCCTAGTTGGCCAATCACAAGGGCACGGGCTAAGACGTTTGGGACAGCCATGAACTCATATGTACAAGAGCAAGTCACACTTGAGTTGCAAGAGCATGAATTCACTAAGTGCCAAATTGGGCTTGATGGCACACCTAAGCTACTCCATATGCTTGAGGCGTGTTCAATTGATGAAGGGGCTGCCTAGCCTTGTTTAATTGAGCTTAAATTTATTTGGGCTTTAATTATTTGTAATAGCTTATATTTGGGTTTTAAACACAAGACTTGATAGACTTTAATAAGTCCTTGTAAGGATGGCCCATTGGACTTCACTTAAAGCCCATTCCTTGGGGGATTAGGCCTAATGGGCTTAGTTTAGGGTTTGGCTTTGTTTAGGGTATAAATACCTTCTCTAAACCTTTGGAAATCAGATTTTGTTCATTTGAAATAGACAAAAAAACGTGAGTCTCTTCTTCTTCATGTGTAAGAACCCTAGCATAGGAATTGTGAGTTCTACAATCTCCATTGCAACAAGAATCTGATTTGTGCTTCAAGAGTACTTGTAAGTGTTGATCTTTTCTTGACTAAATCCTTTTAAATCTTCTTCTTGAGTACAAGGGGGTTGTGGGTTTAAAGGGTAGAATCTATCTTGTTCTTTGTTATATGCCGAATTGCCATAATCTTCTCATGAGTACATGTTTTTGATTAGGGTTGTCGTATTATTTGGTATCAGAGCTTTGGCTAGATAAATTCTCATTTATCTTAGATTCTAGGTTTGAGTTTTTTGTATTCCTTGAATTCTTTTGTGCTTGGTGCCATTTTTTTGATTGTTATTGTTGCTGAATTTGCATGATTGTGTTGTCTTGATTGTTCTTGCTCGATTCTTGATCCTAAAACATCATTCTTGATCCGAATTTGTGTCTTCTTGAAACATCAAGCATCTTTTTCGTTTCTATCAATTGAGATTCTGATCCTATTATAAAAAAAAAGGAAAAAAAAAAGAAAGAACAAAAAAAAAAACGAAAAAAAAAAAAAGGGAAATTCGAATTTGATCTTGATTGAGTAGTGAAATTCTGAAAATTTGTGTTAGTGTTGTTATTGGAGAAAAAAATTCCACCCTTGATTCAATTCCTTGAAAGGCTCCACTTTTCAAGCCTTAATTTGTGGAATTGCATTGACTACAACTAGTTCATTGACCAACTCCACTTTTCATGCCTTATTTGGGGGAAATAGCATGCCCACAAATCTGATTGCATGTGAACAAGGACCACACAAAAGTGTCTTGACATTTTTCTTACTATAATTTTCGTGTGTCTCACGTAAAGGGGTTGTTTTCATTTAATTTTTTTTAGTTTTCACTTCTTGGCAGCCCAATTACACCTTCACACACACTTGTGCTTGCTTGGTACTTAACAAATCAATTAAATTGGCACTATTGGTGATTCGGCTACATTGACTTCCTTATTAAAAAAAGAATCTGAATTTTTGGTATTCTTGTTTGCTTGTTTTGTTGGGGTAGAAATAATTTAGGTTCTTATTTCGTTCGCCTTGTCTATTTTTGACCGGAATTGTCACTTTGTGATTCTAGTTATTTAATTTCTTGTTTTGAGCTACCTTTTTGCCTCTTTGATATTACTAGGGTGTTAATTGCTTGTGTCTACACTCTAGATTGATATTATCAAGTGGTGCATTGCATTGTTCTTGCACTACCGTTCCGTTTGTCTTAAGTTTTGTTTCTATCTTTTGTTCTTGCTTAATTCTCCTTGTTAGGTTTTATCCTTGTCTTCCAAACTCTTCTTGTTATCTTGTGGCATTTGTTGGATTCTGAAGTGCAATTGAGACACGTGGAGGAGTGGTAAAAGGCTGGAGTGTGACCCTACACCTTTGGGAGAGAAAAAGCCAACGTTTTAAAGAGAGAAACACGTGAGGGAGTGAGTGAGTAAGTGACTAACAATCTGCCTATAGTGTTCTTTATTTTGATTTGCAGCAATGTCTAGCTCATCTAAAGAAGGAAATGGAGGGACTTTCAAGGCTAATGACCCACGAATGCAATTCATTCTAGAAGCATTTAAAGGGCAATTTCTTCATTTGAACAAAACTCTAGAGGCCATGAATGACAAGTTGGAGAGACATGACCAAGAGTTGAAGGGAAGGAGTGCTCAATCTCATCAAGCAACTACAACAAAGGGAGGGCATACACCATTTGCTCATAACCGTCGAAATTTACAAGATGAGTTTGATGATGAGGATGAGTGGCCTAGTGAGACTTACAATTGGAGGGGAGGCAGACTTGAGCATGGAAGAGGTAAGGGCAGGTTTGGAGGCCGAAGTACTAGAAATCCGGCTTATGAAGAAGACGAAGACGAAGTGGCAGTTGACAAGGTAGATGGGAATTTGGGCAACATCAAGCTCAAAATTCCACCTTTCAAAGGCCGAAACAATGCAGAAGAATACTTGGAGTGGGAAAGAAAGGTTGAGATGATATTTGAGTGCAATAGATATTCAGAAGAGAAGAAGGTGAAGATTGCTGCAGTTGAGTTCACTGATTATGCTCTATTTTGGTGGGATCAACTCAACTTGAGTAGAAGAAAGGTGGGGAGACGCCCCATTAGCAATTGGGACGACATGAAGGAGGCAATGAGAAAGCGTTTTGTACCTTCCCACTATTTTAGAGAGCTACATCAGAAATTGCACAGGCTTGTGCAAGGGGCTAAGTCAGTTGAAGACTACCACAAGGACATGGAGATGTGCATGGTTAGAGCTAACATTGCAGAAGATGAAGAGGTAACCATGGCTCGGTTTTTAAGTGGTTTGAACAAGGAAATCGCTGATGTGATTGAGCTCTACAAGTTTGATTCTATGGAAGACATGCTTAACATGGCCATGAAGATAGAGAAGCAGAAGAAGAGCAAGAACTCCAACAAGTTTGCAAGCAACACTAGCAACTCTTGGGGTTCTAAATGGCCTACAAAGGAGGAGAAAAAGGAATTTCAAAACCCTAAACCAAAAGGGGCAGTTTCGGGCCTCAAGGCTTGGGAGTTTGATAGGAAAGTGCACCATGATGGTTACCTCAACCGATTCTCATTCTCCCATGAAGGAAGGCGTGTAACTCTTACACCTAGTGAGGTCTATTTAGACCAAAAGAAGCTTATGGAGAGAGAGGGGCAGAATTTGGTAAGTGATGAGAAAGAGAAAGAAAGTGAAAAGAAAGAGGGAAAAGAGGCCAAACAAAAGAGTAAACAAGTAAATGGCCCAATGGTGAGAGAAAAGAAGAGTGAGGGAAGAAATAAACAAACACTTTTTGTGAGAGAAAGAGAGATCAGGAGTGCAATTAGTGAGGGTAAACCAATCTTGATGATTCGGTTTAGGGAGTCATATTTTTCTTTGACTGACCTTGACACTTCTATTCTTCCTTCTAGTTGTGTTTCTTTATTGCAGGAGTTTTCTGATGTTTTTCCAGAAGAGATGCCGAGTGGTCTACTACCATTGAGGGGAATAGAGCAAGGTAAGCTTAACAAGAGACATGGTAAGTGGGTTGAATTTATAGAGCAGTTTCCGTGTGTAATTCAATATAAGCACGGGAAAGAGAATGACGTGGCAAATGCATTATCCCGAAGGTATGCCTTGATCTCTACTCTTGGATCTAAGTTGTTGGGTTTTGAGCATATCAAAGAATTATATGTGAATGATTCTGATTTTGGGAATGTTTATGTTGCTTGTGAACATGGAGCACTTGACAAGTTTTATAGACATGAAGGCTTTTTGTTTAGGGGAAATAAACTTTGTCTACCTAAATGTTCTATGCATAACTTGCTAGTGTTGGAATCACATTGTGGGGGTCTAATGGGGCATTTTGGTGTGCATAAGACTTATGACATGTTGAATGAACATTTTTATTGGCCACATATGAGAAAAGATGTTGAGAAAGTTTGCTCTTCATGTATTGCATGTAAACAGGCCAAGTCTAAGTATATGCCACATGGTCTTTATATGCCTTTACCTGTGCCTAGTTCACCTTGGACTGGTATTTCTATGGATTTTGTGCTTGGATTGCCTAGGACTAGGCGTGGGAGAGATTCTATATATGTTTTTGTTGATAGGTTTAGCAAGATGGCACACTTTATTGCATGCCATAAGACTGATGGTGCAACTAACATAGCTGATTTGTTCTTTAGAGAGGTGGTGCATTTACATGGGGTGCCACGCACCATTGGTTCCGATAGGGATACTAAGTTCCTTTCACATTTTTGGCGTGTTTTGTGGGGTAAATTGGGAACTAAATTGCTTTATTCTACTACTTGCCATCCACAAACAGATGGACAAACTGAGGTTGTGAATAGGACTTTAGGAACCTTATTGCGTGCAATTGTTGGTAAGAATTTAAAAACTTGGGAAGATTGTTTGCCATTTATTCAGTTTGCATATAATAGGAGCATTCATTCTTCTATTGGTTTTTCACCTTCTGAGATTGTATATGGCTTTAACCCCTTTAACTGTGCTAGATTTATGTCCTTTGCATGTAACTGTGCTTGTGAGTTTAGATGGACAAAAGAAGGCAGATTTGGTGAAGTCATTACATGAGAAAGCACACACCAACATTGAGAAGAAGAACCGTCTTTATGCTGACAAGGCTAATAAAGGAAGGAGGCGGATTGTCTTTGACCCGGGTGATTGGGTTTGGGTTCACTTTAGAAATGAGAGATCCCCAAACCAAAGAAAAAGCAAGTTGGATGCATATGGTGATGACCCATTCCAAGTTTTGGAGCGCATTAATGACAATGCCTACAAAATTGATCTACCAGGTGAGTATGGCATTTCTACAATATTTAATGTTTATGATCTTTCTCCTTTTGATTTGGATTCAGATTTGAGGACAAATCTTTTTGAGGAAGGAGGGAATGATGCGGATCAAGGGAGCTCCAATGGTGTCAAGGCCGAAGCAAGAGGCAACAAGAAGGATCCATTGGCTCTTCCTAGTTGGCCAATCACAAGGGCACGGGCTAAGACGTTTGGGACAGCCATGAACTCATATGTACAAGAGCAAGTCACACTTGAGTTGCAAGAGCATGAATTCACTAAGTGCCAAATTGGGCTTGATGGCACACCTAAGCTACTCCATATGCTTGAGGCGTGTTCAATTGATGAAGGGGCTGCCTAGCCTTGTTTAATTGAGCTTAAATTTATTTGGGCTTTAATTATTTGTAATAGCTTATATTTGGGTTTTAAACACAAGACTTGATAGACTTTAATAAGTCCTTGTAAGGATGGCCCATTGGACTTCACTTAAAGCCCATTCCTTGGGGGATTAGGCCTAATGGGCTTAGTTTAGGGTTTGGCTTTGTTTAGGGTATAAATACCTTCTCTAAACCTTTGGAAATCAGATTTTGTTCATTTGAGATAGACAAAAAACGTGAGTCTCTTCTTCTTCATGTGTAAGAACCCTAGCATAGGAATTGTGAGTTCTACAATCTCCATTGCAACAAGAATCTGATTTGTGCTTCAAGAGTACTTGTAAGTGTTGATCTTTTCTTGACTAAATCCTTTTAAATCTTCTTCTTGAGTACAAGGGGGTTGTGGGTTTAAAGGGTAGAATCTATCTTGTTCTTTGCTTTATGCCGAATTGCCATAATCTTCTCATGAGTACATGTTTTTGATTAGGGTTGTCGTATTACACCCTCACACACACATGTGCTTGTTTGGTACTTAACAAATCAATTAAATTGGCACTATTGGTGATTCGGCTACCATTGACTTCCTTATTGAAAAAAAAAAAAAAATCTGAGTTTTTGGTATTCTTGTTTGCTTGTTTTGCTGGGGTAGAAATAACTTAGGTTCTTATTCGTTCGCCTTGTCTATTTTTGACCGGAATTTTCTCTTTGTGATTCTAGTTATTTAATTTCTTGTTTTGAGCTACCTTTTTGCATTGTCTTGTTCTTGCACTACCGTTCCGTTTGTTTTAAGTCTTCTTTCTAGCTTTTGTTTTTGCTTAATTCTCCTTGTTAGGTTTTATTCTTGTTTTCCAAACTCTTCTTGTTATCTTGTGGCATTTGTTGGATTCTGAAGTGCAATTGAGACCGTGGAGGAGTGGTAAAAGGCTGGAATGCGACCCTACACCTTTGGGAGAGAAAGCCTACGTTTTAAAGAGAGAAACACGTGAGGGAGTGAGTGAGTGACTAACAATCTGCCTATAGTGTTCTTTCTTTTTATTTGCAGCAATGTCTAGCTCATCTAAAGAAGGAGATGGAGGGACTTTCAAGGTTGATGACCCTCAAATGCAATTCATTCTAGAAGCATTTAAAGGGCAATTTCTTCATTTGAACAAAACTCTAGAGGCCATGAATGACAAGTTGGAGAGACATGACCAAGAGCTGAAGAGAAGGAGATCTCATCTCATCAAGCAACTACAACAAAGGGAGGGCATACACCATTTGCTCATACCCATCGAAATTTGCAAGATGAGTTTGATAATGAAGGTGAGAGGCCTGATGCGACTCACAATTGGAGGGGAGGTAGACTTGAGCGTGGAAGAAGTGGGGGAATGTTTGGAGGCCGAAGTACTAGATATCCAGCCTATGAAGAAGAGGAGGACGAAGTGGCAGTTGACAAGGTAGATGGGAATTTGGGGCAACATCAAGCTCAAGATTCCACCTTTCAAAGGCCGAAACAATGCAGAAGAATACTTAGAGTGGGAAAGAAAGGTTGAGATGATCTTTGAGTGCAATAGATATTCAAAAGAGAAAAAGGTGAAGATTGCAGCAATTGAGTTCACCGATTATGCTCTATTTTGGTGGGATCAACTCAACTTGAGTAGAAGAAAGGTGGGGAGACGCCCCATTAGCAACTGGGACGACATGAAGGAGGCAATGAGGAAACGTTTTGTGCCTTCCCACTATTTTAGAGAGCTACATCAGAAATTGCACAGGCTTGTGCAAGGGGCTAAGTCAGTTGAAGACTACCACAAAGACATGGAGATGTGCATGGTTAGAGCTAACATTACAGAAGATGAGGAGGTAACCATGGCTAGATTTTTGAGTGGTTTGAACAAGGAAATAGCTGATGTGATTGAGCTCTACAAGTATGATTCTATGGAAGACATGCTTACATGCCCATGAAGATAGAGAAGCAGAAGAAGACCAAGAGCTCCAACAAGTTTGTCAAGCAACCCCAGCAACTCTTGGGGTTCTAAATGGCCTACAAAGGAGGAGAAAAAGGAGTTTCAAAACCCTAAACCAAAAGGGACAGATTCGGGCCTCAGGCTAAAGACTCCCATTCAGGCTCCAATTCAAGGAGTTCTAGCTCAACTACTCCTAGTAGGGATATCAGGTGCTTCAAGTGCTCGGGCAGGGTGATATCGCCTCTCAATGTACCAATAAGAGAGTCATAGTGGTCGGAAATGGTTATGTATATTCCAGAATTGAAGGCGAGGAAGAGATGCCCTACTTAGAATCTTGTGGTGACAGTGAGGGTGAAGAAGAGGAGCAAGAAGTTGTGGTAGCACCTGAGGTTGGATCTCTTTGGTTTCTAGGCGTGTGTTGAGTATACAGATGCAAGAGAAGGAAACCAGTAGCATACTTTAGTGAAACGTTGAATGGAGCTCAACTCAACTACTCTACATATGACAAAGAGCTTTATGCCCTTGTTAGAGCATTGGACGTGTGGCAGCACTATTTGATGCCCAAGGAATTTGTAATTCACACGGATCATGAATCATTGAGCATTTAAAAGGGCAAGGTAAGCTTAACAAGAGACATGGTAAGTGGGTTGAATTTATAGAGCAGTTTGCGTATGTGATTCAATATAGCACGGGAAAGAGAATGTCGTGGCAGATGCATTATCCCGAAGGTATGCCTTGATCTACTAGGTGAGTATGGCAATTCTGCAACATTTAATGTTTCTGATCTTTCTCCTTTGATTTGGATTCAGATTTGAGGACAAACTTTTTTGAGAGAAGGAGGATTGATGCGGATCAAGGGAGCTCCAATGGTGTCAAGGTCGAAGCAAGAGCAACAAGAAGGATCCATTGGCTCTTCCAATGGGGCCAATCACAAGGGCACGGGCTAAGGCCTTTGGACAGCCATGAACTCATATGTACAAGAGCAAGTCACACTTGAGTTGCAAGAGCATGAATTCACTAAGTGCACAATTGGGCTTGAAGGCACACCTAAGCTACTCCATATGCTTGAGGCATGTTCTATTGATGAAGGGGCTGCCTAGCCTTGTTAATTGAGCTTAAATATATTTGGGCTTTAATTATTTGTAATAGCTTGTATTTGGGTTTTAAACACATGAACTTGTATAGACTTTAATAAGTCCTTGTAAGGATGGCACATTGGGCTTCCCTTAAAACCCATCCTTAGGGGATTAGGCCTAATGGGCTTAGTTTAGGGTTTGGCTTTGTCTAGGTATAATACCTTCTTTAAACCTTTGGAAATCAGACTTTGTTCATGAGGTAGACAAAAAAACCGTGAGGTATCTTGTTCTTCAGGTGTAAGAACCTAGCATAGGAATTGTGAGTTCTACAATCCTCCATTGCAACAAGAATCTGATTTATGCTTCAAGAGTACTTGTAAGTGTTGATCTTTTCTTGATTAAATCCTTTTAAAATCTTCTTCTTGAGTACAAGGGGGTTGTGGGTTAAAGGGTAGAATCTATCTTGTTCCTTTGCTTTATGCCGAATTACCATAATCTTCTCATGAGTACATGTTTTGATTAGGGTTATCGTATTACCCTGGAAAGGCATCCTCAACCCAATGTTTTAGTGGAAGCACGAACCTTGGTATGTTGTAGACGCCACCAACGGTGATGGAAATCCGTTGGATAAGTTAGTGTTTGAACACCACAAGAACGAAGTCTTGATAAGTTCGATAGTTCGTAAAGAACCAAAGAGAAAACTCTCAATTTTTGATAAAACGTAAGCTGTTTTTTTGCTTTGGCAGCCGCAGCCTTATATAGGCTGAACATACAAAACATTTTTTGGTTTTTACCAAAAATATAAACCCTAATGAAGCCCTAAATAACATGCCTTACATGGAAAAAGGAAACCTTCCACAATTCTGTGGCTTTATAATCAGCCAATCACCCATATAAAGGAAAGGAAATTAGGGCTGTAAATTTGCCAAAATTAGAAAAAGGGAAAGTTCTCTATTTGTCCTCTAAATCACGCTGAAATTAATGCTATCAATCTTGCCTTTAATTCACGCTGAGAAAGGCCCATCACTAGCTTGAATTAAGTGAGCAGCCCCCAAGTTTTCATTTGAGTCCATCTTGCACTTTGAATCAACCCATAAGTCTTGAATAAGTTCATTGAGTGCTATCTTTAATTTCTTGGCTCGGGCCCTTGTAATTGGTCCAATGGGTACTTGCAACGGATCCTTAGATGTGGTATTCCGATTCTCATCATTCAACAAACCGCCTGTAGAACCCAGCTAAACCATGGAAACTTCTTACCTCAGATATGGTTTTAGGCGTGGGCC